>ML348957.1:0-25306 GCA_005239505.1 Nicotiana paniculata | reverse complement strand
AAAACACATAAAATGCAAGGTATATAATGCTTAAAATCATGAATTCTAGCCACGCATCAATTAGATTTTTACTTTTAGTCTATTCAAGTTTTTAAATTATATCTTAGTTTAATATTTTATTATCTTTTTTTACATGGAATCTTGGAACGAGAATTGGTCGAATATTGGTTATTATTATTATGCAATCTTTGTCCATACTGTGGAGGACCACACTTGTGGTAAAATTGTGCATCTCAATCTTATGAGTGAAATATTTGTAACAAGTGTGGTGGTCAAGGTGGCCATTGGGATTTTTGTCCTCATTCTTATTATCCTTCTCAGAGCTCTTATTATGATATTTCTAATAATGTTTATGAGTTTGATAGGAGCAATGAAGTGGAGAATATAGAACGTGTTGCTCGTGTTATGGACATGATGAGGCAAGTAGCCGAGCAGCAAGATGAAAATCAAAAGACTATACAAAGAATTAGTGCAGCAATCATGAGAATGAAGGCTGAGACGGAAGAATTTGTTAAAGAGGGCGAGTTCCCACAAGAAGATAATTTTGAAGAAGCAGATGTAGTGAGCCAATCTTGGCTAGAGGAACAAGCTCAGGCTAAATTGAATAAAAAGGTTGAGGTGTCTGATGCCCTACAATCAATTGTTGTGGATACTGGTCAGCTTGTGGAGCGAAAAGAGGAGTTCCAACTATTCGACCACAATATTATTAATGATGCCAAGGTTGAGGAAGAGTGCAAAATTGAGGATATCAAAAATAATGCAGTTCCGGGTTTGGAGTGTATTGGACCTCATTCTAAACAATTTTCAATATTGTGTTTGATTGGTGACTCGGGAATTGATCCATTCGATCATATGGAGGAGTCAATAGATCAGGAACGAAGTGCTTATATCTTGAAATTTCCCATACCAAAGAGACAACACGATTTCTTTCACTTAAAGGCCAATAAGTACAAGATGGGATATCTATTGCTTGGTACCTTTATTTTTGCACCACCGCCCCATGAACGTGACAGAAAATTTGATGCAAATTTGGGGGCACAATTCATATCCTCAAAGTGGAAGGAAAAGTGATGAAAGTTACGGCTTCGTGCCGCGACGTTAAATCAAGCGCTTGTAGGGAGACAACCCAATTTTATTTTTCTTTTTACTTTTTTTTATTGGTTTATTTTTGTAGGAGTAAGATCATGGAGTCAAAGCCAATAGGCGAGTGCAAAAGTGAGCAGGTGGTTGAAACTACATGTGAGGTACATGCATAAAGAATCATTCCTGGAGAAGTCTGAGTATCCCGTGAGCTGCTAATGCTTCGGCCTTTGGCTCCAGGGAATATCTTTTACCTTCTTGTTATTTATAGTGTGCATTGAGGATATTGCACAATTTTAAGTGTGGGGTGAGGAGATTGTCTGGGTGATTTTCTGTGTTATTCTAGCTTAATTGTAGTATTCTTTCTAGTGTAGTGATTTTTGTAAAATAAATTAAAAGAAGAAAAAACAAAAATTGAGAAAAGAAATTCATAAAATTTGGACTTTTCTCGACGGTGGATTTGTGGACAGCTTTCTTGAGGGATTAAGGTCGAATGAAAAAAAATTAAAAATATTTTTTTTTCTAGTTAGTTTTAGTTAGGTAATAATCCCCCGTGATTTCTTTTTTACATCGATTCTTTTCCCGAGGATGTAACTTGAACCGGGTAAATTTTTTTATTTTTTAGGATTAAATTATTTTATTTATTTATTTTAGGAGTAGTATAAGAGGGAGAAGAAAAAGCTTTGTGACTTGTTTGATACTAGCATATTTAGGCATGAGCTTGAGTAACACTTTCCACTGAATGCTTGAGTAATGAATAAAATAGCAGACTTTCTGAAACCTAGGTTCATGTTTGTGACTCTGGATATAGCTTATTCTTATTTTGTTGTTCGCTATGATCCTGCCTGTCTTAGAGTAGAATTGATCCATCTTGATTGATACTTGTGCCATGTGTGGTGAGGATTTCTTACATATATTTCATATTTTGCATCTTAGTCTAGAACTTGCCCTGCGTGTTATTGAAGCGAACTAAAAGTGTTGCTTTGTTTAGAAGATGATAATAGGCCTTCTTTGATATGTCTTGTGAATTTTAACCTTTTTAGATATTGTACCACTAGTTAGCCCGTCGGGCCTGTAGCCTTTTGTTTGGAAGCCGTATTTTTGCCTTGATTCTTCCCTAGTTTTTGCACCCTACTTCTTTGAGCATTGTGGTTTAGACGCTATTAATTGATAAATTTGAAGAAAAGGATGATTACGTGAAAAATGGTGAGCAATGATAACTGCAATGTGATGAAAAGGCCCTCGTGTAAAGAATGTGACATGAAAAAGAATGAAAAAAATTGCTTTGAAAAAAAATCAAACAGTCTTGATATGAGGAAATATTTGTGAAACAATTGATGAAGAGAGGGCTAAAAAATAAAGTGAAGAGTAGAAAATAATGGGTGATGAGGTCTAAAAGTGAAAAGTTCTTAGGGAAATATAAGTCACTATTATATAGTTCTCCTACCTGTCCCTTAGCCAACATTACAATCCGTTAAAGTCCTATTTGATTCTATTTGAGCATACTTAATTAGTAGAGATGTACATAATGGGTGAGCCTATGGTTCATTGTGCATACATGTGAATTCTTTGTGAGTGAAAGAATTGTTCTTTGATGCTAAGCTTTTAAATTATATTCATTCTCTGATTTGAGTGTATGGACTACTTATTCTTGTGAGGGCACTTGTTTTATGATAGATAGGTGATGTTATTAGCTTCTTTGATAGAGTAGGTGAGCTTGCTTGAATTTGGTAAATTTAGAGTCTGTCTATGAGGTTAGGAGGTTAGGGGTTTGTTAATTGTTTTACTTGTATATCTTGCACGATGATGAGGAAGTGTATATCAGATGGTTTGAGTTTCTATAGGGCCTAATTGTTAGTATCAATCGAAGTGGTGGTGTTTCTAGGCTTGATTTATTGAGAGTGATTGATGTTTTATACGTCAATAGCACACAAGAAGGGGGAGTTATTTGTGTGGTGTCATATTTTGGCGTGCACTTGTTATAGAAGGACCAGGTTCTTCTATGTGTTCCAACTCCTACTGTTTGTGGAATAATAAATACAAAAATTAAAGACCAAAGAGATTTTTACGTGGAAAACACCTAGCTCAAAAGGTAACAAAACCACGACCTACTTCCCAGTAGGATTTTCCAGTAACTCTTTACTAAATAAGTGACCCAAAACATCATTTACAAAAAACTCTTTTGTAAACCTAGGATGACCTCTAATCCGTTGTATCAAACTAGCCTCTAGCAATTTGCGACAAACTCCAAGTTAGCTATAACTTTAACACAGAGTACCCATTACAAACGCTTATAGATAAATCTAAAAAGGTACAAGTTAAAACCACCTACTACAAATAAACTAGACTAAAAGACAACAGTTGAAACTGGTTCTTCTAGCTGGTTCAAGTAGCTTCAGATTCGCACACTCAAATTTCACACGAACTGCTTACAAAATTGTCTCGCTAATTTTGCTCTCAATTCTTGCTTAGCTTCTAGCTTTTGTGCGTACCTGTACAATAAGAACAATCTGCAATATATAGGATTAGTAGATAAGGAATTAACTAGAGTTCTAATACTACTCTTCCTTGGTGGAAGAGTTCCAGTTTATCTCAACTCCTCAAATTCTTCCTTATCTTAGATTTTGTTATTACTAAATAAGGAGTCCTTCTCCTTATTATTTTTGCAATCTTTTCGATCAGGAGATATCTCTATTTTACCAGATTTTGTTGCTCTACTACATGTGCACCTCACGCGCCTTTGACTCTGCTTGTGTCTATGTCTACTAGTGATGGACCTAGTTCATTTCTGAGTTCCTTTGTCAATCTTCAAAACTATTCAATTTCTTGGGTTAACAAACTTCCCCTTTTTGATGATGACAAACTTTGTGCATCCATAAGATTAGGCCTGTATCTAGCTAGATCCAACATTGACACATATTAGAGTATTAAGAATTTATCACAAAAGAACCAGGGACATTAGGTTATAAGTATCACATGTTCAGAGCAACACAAACATTCTTCCCCCTTTTGGCATCATCGAAAAGTTGCAAAAATTATGTTAATCCCAGACATTTAAGTATTTCTCATGGCCACTTGGGCAATTACAAGTGCAATCATGGATTAATCATCAATAATCAACTAAGAATTCAAACTATCTAAAAAAAAGAAACACTGAATAAGAGAAAAAGCATCATATTTCATTGACACAAAGTACGGTTCTTCCACAATCCACAAGATGAAATAAAAACAGTTAAAAACATGAGAAAAAAAACAAGAAAAAGTCCCAAGTTTGGGTCACTGGTATTCTAGGCAGGGTAGGCAACTAAGGCTTGGAAGAGCTAGAGGCTTGGGTTTTGGCTTGGAGAAGAGTCAACTTATCTTGAAGAATTCCCTCATTCTTCTCCTTTTCCTTTGTAAGCTCAGTTCTGAGAGCATCCCTCTCAGAGTCAACCTCTGCTAAACAATTCTTCAGCCTTGCAATTTCAGCATCCTTTGCCCCACTCTCCTGCACTAGAGCTCTGACTTTTCTATTTACAGGTGTCCTCTTCGATGAACCAAGTTCATTTGGGATGGAATTAACCTCATAATCACAAGCCAGAAGAGTATTGATTCCATAGTGGTCCTTTCTTATGGCCATCTCCGCCTTCTTCAGAGGCACCTTGTAATAAGCAACTACAGCAGTGAGAATGAAGCCATATGGAATGGCATGGGCTTTGGAGCCATTGAAAACTCTGTCCAAAAGTTGATTTATGAACCAAGGCCAGTTTATCTACCTCCCACTGTCCAGGCACTCCATCAAAACCAAATCCATGTAATTTGCAATGTGCCTCCTTTCCTGCCGTGGCAACATACTTGTTGATGAATTCAAAGATCAGCTTAAGGACAGGCTTCATTTCACTCTTATAGACTGCCTTGGGCTCACTCTCTTCTTCATTGTCACAGAACTTTCTTGTGATAGCCAGGGAAGTTGGAAAACAATCCAGACTTGGCCATTTCTGCCTAGTGTAGTCATCATAGCCTTCAGAAGGAATGCCAAGGGTTTCACCCAATTCTTTGGCATCAAAAGAATTTGGACCCCTTTCACCAAGTTGGTGACTCTGCCATCTTTGATCTCAACATTTTCCATGAATTCCACTATTTCATTTCTGGCCAATCTCCCATCCAATTGAAGGACCATGTCCTTCCAGCCATGTATCTTAATCTTCTCCAGCAGCAAAATCATTCCTTCTTCTTCCAAGTCCTTCAACAACCTTCCCTTCAGTATTGTTCATTTACCAAACTTTGTCAACCTATCCTTCTCACCATAAGACTCAACCGCCTCTTCATCACTCCAATCATCTTCTTCAGTGATTTGCACTTTCTTGGGTTTCACTGCGGACCTGGTTCGCTTAGCCAAGATAGAGGCAGCGGACTTAGTAACAGATGAAGACTTCTTTGAGGGAGTCTTTGCTTTCTTTTGCTTAGGGGTATGAGCCTATACCTCTTCCACCTTTTCACTTTGATGGACTAGGTCCATCTCATCTACTTCAACAGCCTCCACAGGCTCAACCACTTTTTCTTTTCCTTTCTCCAGCTTCTTCTTCTTACTCTCCGCTAAATCTCTCTGCAGCTCCTCCTCACTTTGCTTTAGCTTGCTCCTTGTAGTTCTTCCTCTTGGAAGAGGAATATCAGAACTCTCAGAAGGAGCATCTTTTCTTTTCTTATTTACTCTTGTTGTGCCAGAAGTTTGAGCTTTAGGAGATCTTTTATTCTTTGGATTATAACTATCGCCCTTTTTTGTAACAAATCCGCCAAGGTTTCCTCAGTAAATGAACCAGGTTCATCTATGTGCTTTCCCAGATTTACTAACCCTTTAGCGGCTTCTCCGGATTCACTTCTCCCTGCCTTCTTGACACCTTCTTCCATTTTTTCTGGCTCAGCTCCACAAATAGCCATTATAATAGATTCATAGATGGGTGAAGAATCAGCCACATCTTTCCCTTTTCCCCTCTCTTCACTCCTTACTCCATCTCTCTCCTTTTATTTTTCAGTTTTGTTTTTACCACCTTTCCTTCTCTGCTCCGGCAATTCTACATCTATCACAGACCCAACCAGAATAAACCTAGTTTCTAAATTTTCAGCAATCTCAGAAACACCCTCAGAAGTAGGTTTTAGTACAGAAGATACTTGTTCAGAATCGGAAGATCATGTTCCTTCCCCCTCAGTTGCTGATTTAAAGGAAACTCGTGAATTTTGTGATTCTTGAGCTTGGCTTGCTTGAAGCTTGGCATTTAGTGTTCTTGCTAAAGCACTGCTAGCCACTGTTTTTCTAGCAAGCATCTTAACTCTCCTTTTTCTGGGTTCGGAGTTAAGACTAGGTTGGAGATGGGTGGAGCTAGGTTGAGAAGGGGTGGAACTATATTGAGGGGTTGTAGAAGACGAAGATGGAATAGGAGATGGTGAACTACCAGGATTGATCCAGGGATTAGACATAGTGGTTAGGGCTTAGTGATGACCGAAAAAGATTGAAATCAAAGGCAGAAAGGGATGAAAGGGTTTCTACGGTTTTCAAAGATAATAAGAATTTTCAGAGATGATGATGAGGGATTTAAAAGGGGAAGTGTAATTAATACATAAACCAGCTTTTTGGGGTCAATTAGAAGTCTAAATTAGTCTGCAACTTTCAGTTTGGAATGACGATTACACTTTTCCTAGGATCTAGGTGTTTTACTACGGTAGGGATTCTTCAGTTGAGATGGAACTGGTTCAAATATTTATAGGATAGACTTTGAAAGATTTTGGACTTGGGTAGACTTCTGTCATGATTTAAATATTAGTATTTCAAAAATGTGTAGAGTGTAGAACACATGCCTCGCCTTTCAAATGAACCATCACTAATGAACCAGGTTCATCACTTAGGAATCCTCTTGATCATGTCTCAATTTTCAACAATAGATAAAATTTCATTAGCAACCAGTGAGTCATATCACAACATGTAACATGAGTATACTATTTACATTATGAGATTGAGTAACAATTAATTTGATTATTTACACAAGTTTCAGATTTTATAGCCAATAATTTATTTTTTGTTTTTTTTCATTTTTTTTCATGTACATTCTGAACTGGTTCAATTAGGTGATCTTAATCATCTCTAACTCTAACATTTTCCTTTCAAAATTCTTTCTACTCAGTTCTTTTGTAAATATGTCAGCAATTTGTTTATCAGTAGCACAAAACTCTATGGTGATCAATCCCATCTTATAATTGTCCCTTAAAAATGATGTCGAACATCTATGTGCTTTGTTCTTTTATGATGAACGGGGCTCTTTGTCATACTGATAACACTAGTGTTATCACAAGAGATAGGGATACATCCAGCATCGATTCCAAAATCCATCAATTGCTGCTTAATCCACAATAGTTGAGCACAACATGAGGCTGCAACCACATACTCAGCTTCAGCAGTAGATATGGCCACAAAATTCTTCTTTTTAGTGGCCCAAGCCACAAGGAGTGATCCAAGAAAGTGTACCATACCTAGGGTGCTCTTTCTATCCACTAGAAAACCTGCATAGTCAGCATCAACATATCCCACAAGATTAAAGTTACTACCTTTTGGATACCAAAGACAGAGATCAGTGGTGCCTTTTAGGTATCTCAAGATTCTCTTTACAACAGTTAAGTGAGATTCCTTTGGATTAGCCTGAAATCTTGCACGAATTCCTACACTGAAAACACTACCAGGTCTACTAGCAGTGAGATACAACAATGAACCAATCATACCCCTATACAACTTTTGATCAACAGATGGTTCATCTGTATCTAATTTTGTGGTTGTTGCAATATGAATGTCAATTTCTTTGGAATCTTCCATTTTAAACCTTTAAGCAACTCTTTTACATACTTTTGCTGATGGATCATAGTTCCATTTGAATTTTGTTTAATTTTTAAGCCTAACAAAAGTTAAGCTCACCCATCATGCTCATTTAAATTCACTCCACATTAGTTTAGCAAATTATTTACTTAGCTTATCAGTATTTGCTCCAAAGTTTATATCATCAACATATATCTGAATTACAAAGAGATCTTTAACTTTTTCTTTTAAGAACGAAGTACTATCAGTTTTACCTCTCTTGTAGTCATGCTCAAGCAAGAACTTTGATAACCTTTCGTACCATGCTCTAGGAGATTTCTTGAGTCCATACAGTGCTTTGTCAAGTTTGTACACATGATCAAGATTCTCCTTGTTCTCAAACCCCCGAGATTGCTTGACAAACACTTCTTCCTTTAGATAGCTATTTAGGAAGGCACTCTTGATATCCATCTGGTGAAGCGTGAATTCCATGTAAGAAACAAAGGTTATGAAGAGTCTTATAGCTTCCAGCCTTGCCGCTGGAGCAAAAGTTTCATCATAGTCTATGCCTTCCTCCTGACTATATCCTTGAACCACCAATCTTGCCTTGTTCCTAGTAATTGTCCCATCTTCATCAAGTTTGTTTCTGAAGACCTACTTAGTGCCAATTACTCATCTATCCAAGGGTCTTGGTACTAGATGCCACACTTGACTACTTTCAAATTGGTTGAGTTCATCTTGCATTGCATTTACCCAGTGTGCATCCTGCAAAGCCTCATCAACATTTTTAGGTTCAATAAGAGATAAGAAAGCATCGAAAGCACAAAGATTTTTTAAAGAAGATCTGGTTTTAATTCTAGAGGTTGGATCAGTGATGATGTTCTCAATAGGATGAGAACTTTGATATCTGTAAGGTTTCACAACCAACTAGTTACTCCTTGATGTTCCTTCAATGCTTTGTTGTTGTGGAACAGGTTCGGGAACAATTTCCAATGAAGTTTGAGAATTACTTTGTTCTATCCCCCTGTCATGTTGCCCAGGATGGATGAACATGTTCCTTCCTCCAGTGTTGCTTCAGTCTGGGTTGTGATCTTATGTGAGTTTCTAGCTAGCCCAATTGCTTCATCATCATGTTCCTGTCTCTTAGAAAGAATGTTGGTTTCATCAAAAACACTTGTACACTTTCTTCAACACACATAGTTCTTTTTTTATAAACTTTATAAGCTTTACTAAGTGAAAAATATCCCAAAAGTACTCCCTCATCACTTCTTGGATCAAACTTACCTAGCGATTCTTTACCAATGTTGTGCACAAAGCACTTGCAACCGAATGCCCTAAGTTGGGATATATTTGGCTTTCTCCCTTTAAGTATCTCATAGGGAGTCTTCTCTACAAGAGGTCTTGTTACGCACCTATTTATGATATAACATGCAGTATCTACAGCTTCTGCCCAGAAGTTATGGGGTAGTTTACTAGAAAGAAGCATAGTCCTAGTTATATCTTCAAGTGACCTATTCTTTTTTTCAAACACTCCATTTTGTTGTGGAGTTCTAGGAGTAGAAAAATTATGATATATGCCATGCTCATCATAAATTCAGCAAATTTAGCATTTTCAAATTCAGTGCCATGATCAGACCTTATTGATGCAAGTTGATTTCTTAATTGTTTCTGAGTTTTTCTAACAAAAGAAGTGAACATGTCAAATGCTTCATCTTTAGATGTTAGAAACAAAGTCCAGGTAAATCTAGAATAATCATCAACAAGCACCATCACATATCTCTTACCACCTTTGCTTAATGTTCTCATTGGACCACAAAGATCCATATGAACCTGTTCCATCGTTCTGGTGGTTCTTAACCACTTTCTTGCTTTTAAAAGAGGATCTTACCTGCTTCCCCCTTGCACAAGGCTCACAAACTGTGTCTTCCTTGAACTTAATGTTTGGCAATCCTATCACTAAATCCTTGGAGACTAATTTGTTGAGTTGACTTAGACTTGCATGTCCAAGTCTCTTATGCCAAAGGAGGGGATCATTGTCCAGCACACTTAAGCAGGTTTGTTCATTTTCAGAAAATGTGGACAGATCTATAATGTATATCGTGTTCACTCTTTTTTCCTGCAAAACAATCTTTTCAGCGGTAAGATTTATCACAAAACATTTTGTAGAGGTGAATGCTACCAGGTTACCTCTATCACACAGTTGTGACACACTGATTAGGCTAGTTTTCGAGATTTAGTTGCGATCGACCCTTGAGCCAGTTTTCATAATAAATAATAAGTATGAAATCATCGAGTAGAAATTTCACTAAAGGCACGGAACATCTGGTAAGGATAAAAATATAATTATTTCAATAGATTATACATGCGTACATGTTTTGCCACTAGGGCTCGAGTTATCTACATGGACACGGTTCATTCAACTGTTTGGCCCTTTACAAAATTCACCTATCGAGACCCTGTTGATATGAAGTATTTTCCTTGAAAATATAACATCCGAGGGTGATTCCCTCAAGTATTCAAGGATGATTATAAAGAATCCTCGGATAATGTTAAATTTCTCTAAGTTAGCATGAACAATGGTTGCCTCGTTAAAAACCTTGCCGAAAAACCCATTTGCGATAAAACCCTGTCGAGGAAAAAAGAGTACAACATTTGCTTTTAGACCTAAGGAATTCATGTTTGGAGAAAACTTCGATGCCTCTGGTCAAACACCTGCAACAAGTTAGTACAAAATATAAACGAAAAAGAGAAGGTCATACCTTAACAATAATATCGTTTAAGGAGCGATATGTTCCAATTATTTGGCAGTTATTCATAATTCATCGTGCCAAGCTTGTAAGATCCATTTCTGATGATGTCGAGGACCTGATAGAGTCCTTCCAAATTTAGGCCGAGTTTTCCTTCATTCGGGTCTAGAGTGTGAGGGTGACTTTTCTCAGAATTAAGTCCCTGATTCCTATATGGTGAAGGTTGGTCCTTCGATTGTAAAACCTTTTGATGTGCTGCTTTTGTGTAGCCATTCAGACGAAGGAGAATTCCCATTTTTCATCTAGTAATTCGAGGATCGTATTCATAGCCTTATGATTTGACTCTTCCGTTGTGTATCAAAACCTGACGCTAGGTTCCCCTGACCAGGATCAGAGCTTCGGCACAATATAATAAGGAGAATGGTGTTTCCCCCGTACTGGATTTTGATGTTTGTTTGATACACCTAAGGGACTTCGGGAAACATTTATCTCCATTTTCCCTTGGCGTCGCTTTTCTTTAGATTCTGAATGATGGTCTTGTTTGTCGATTCGGCCTGTCCATTCCCAATAGAATGATACGGTGTCGATAAGATCCTTTTTATTTTGTGATCTTCGAGGAACTTTGTTATTTTGCTGCCGATGAACTATTTTCCATTGTCGCATATGATTTCTGCAGGTATCCCGAATCGGCATATGATATGATCCCAGATGAAGTTTATAACTTCTTTTTCTCTGACTTTCTCAAAGACCTGTGCTTCAAGTCCTTTAGAGAAATAGTCAGTCATTAATAGAATGAATTTAGCTTTACCTGGAGCCGATTGCAGAGGGTCGACAATGTACATTCCCCATTTCATGAATGGTCATGGGGATAAGACTGAATGGAGTTGCTCTCCGGGCTGGTGGATCATCGGCGCATGTCTTTGTCACTTGTCACATTTTCGAACGAATTCCTTAGTGTCTTTTTCCATATTTTCCCAATAATATCCCGCTCTGAAGACCTTACGAACCAGTGATTCGGCACCAGAATGGTTTCCACAATTACCCTCGTGAATTTCTTGTAGGAAGTAGTCGCTGTCTCCCGGTCCCAAACACACTGCCAGCGGTCCATCAAACATCCTCCTGTATAAAGTTCCATATTCGGCCAGAGTGAATCGTGCAACTTTTATTCACAGAGTCCTTGATTCCTTAGGGTCTGACGGGAGTTTCTCGTTTTTCAAATACTCGTTGTATTTATTCCTCCAATCCCAGGTTAGGCTTGTGGGGTTTATTTCGGCATGGTCTTCTTCGATCACTGATTTCGAAAGTTGCACGATGTTACATCCCGTACTTTAATATTTGGATAAGTCGTAGTAATCCATATGAGGTTGAAGGGGGTTAAGACCATTCATGAGGTTATAAAGGATTTGTGACTATGTTATTGTAAGACCACGTACGCTTAACAACCTTTATACCATTATATACATTTGATATGTTATATTGAGTGGAACATTTTTTAAAAAAGTTTGAAAAATATGATTTCATATAGATATTAGTATTACTACTTTCGAATATGCTTTAAATTATACACATAATATGAGGAAGTTCATGAGATTGTTTTTATTGTAAATATGAAAATTATTTTCTCACAAGAAAAGAAAGTTATCTTTTTACCATTTTAAGAATTAAGGGTGTGTGGTTAAGCCACCACATGGAGTGGGGCCCACACCCATTCAAATATAAGGCTTTTCTAATTCAAGGGAGTGACATATCTTTCAAACAATTTATGGCAAAGTCTCTACAGTATGATACAGTTCTAAGAAAATGACTCTAAGGTACGGATCTTCAATAATTCAACAAAGATTTCATAACATCTTAAGCAACATGAGATCTTGCGATTCTAAGGGAGTACAATACAATCTTTCTCAAGAATATCAGACGGATTTCTACCTACTTCAATCCACCGTTACATATTGTCGCAATTGATGTGTGTTAGATGGATTGTCAAGAGAATCGGTTCAGGTATGGTAAGGATAATCCTTCTTTCTTTTGGCATGATCCAAGTAACGATAGTTAAATGTAATGCTATTCCATAAGTGTTTCTACTCTTAGCAGTTAAGGATGTCTATGTTATTCATTATTGTAAAAGTGATATGCAAGCATGTCTAAGTATGTTCCTAAGTATTTAGTGAGGTATTTGATAAATATGTTAATGTTTATAATATAGAGATACATTCATCCTCATGCATTTACCACCATGCTACGGCCGGTCGAGCAATTATCACCGGTTGGGCAGTTATGTATCATTATTTACCACCGGTTAGGCAGTCATACATATTCATTTACCATTGAGCTACGGCTGGTCGGGAAGTCCTCCATTTACCACCGACCTACAACCGGTTGGGCAGTTACACATTTTCCACTGAGCTATGGTCGATCGAGCAGTCATGCATTTATCACCGCGCTACGGCCAGTCGGGAAGTTACCACTGATTAGTTGGGCAGTCATGCATCATACAATATGGATAATAGTATCAAAGAGAANCATTCATTTATACATGTACATTGACCCATGCCCAGATGGCATCATATACGCGTATATATATATATATATATATATATATATATATATATATATATATATATATATATATATATATGAGTAAAGTAAGTATGCATATACAGTGGAACTTCAGAGATTCAGGTTAATTCTTATATGTCTTTAATTAATGTTGACTTATTGTTATGTTTCAGTTTTGCTTTACATACTCAGTACATTATTCGTACTGACGTCATTTTGTTGGGGAAGTTGCATTCATGCCTGCAGGTATATATAATCAATTTGACAATCCCTCATAGTAGTCGAGATTGACATTCAACAAAGTATTGGTAAGACTCCAACTCATTCGGAGTGCAGCCGAGTCTATAAGTCATCGTGTCAGAGTTTTGCTATAGACTTATGGGTAGGCCGGTACCCTATCCCATTTGATGTAAAATAATCTTAGAGACTTTATAGACAGAAGTTAATTTTTTATAGTACATCAGATGCCTTAACGGCCCATATGTATTAATGTTTTAAAAAAATGGTTAAGTGATATAGTGTTTTCCCACTTACAGTTGTACATTATGAGTTGTGGCCATGTGGGCCCATGATAGTTACAAAAGGAATGAGTCTAGCTAACTCGAACTATGTATGTTCTAATTTTAGTCGTACGATCATGAGTTACAGAGTGGTTCGCTCGGGCCAACATGACACCGGGTGCCAACCACGCCTCCCCAGGTTTGGGGCGTGACAGACGATAGTCCCAAGCTGATTTTGTCTTCTTCGACCGATGACCCCAAATTTGCAAGGGCATCGACCTCACTGTTTTGTTATCGAGTTACATGTTGTAAGGTCCATTCTTTACACCAATGTAATGTTACTTGCAATTTATCGAAGTACCTCTGCATTCGATCCTCTCGAACCTCGAAGGTTCTGTTGACCTGGTTTACCACTAGTAGGGAGTCACATTTGGCCTCGATGACCTCTGCTCCCAAGCTTTTAGACAGTTCGAGACTTGCAATCATGGCCTCGTACTCAGCCTCATTGTTAGTCAACTTAGAAGTTTTGATAGATTGCCTAATTGTATTGCCTGTGGGCGGCTTCAAAATGATGCCTAGCCCGGACCCCCTTAGATTCGAAGTGCCGTCTGTGAAAAGGATCCACACCCCCGATGATGTACCCAATTTTAACAAAAGTTCCTTTTCGACCTCGGGTACGAGGGATGGCGTGAAGTCAGCCACAAAGTCTGCTAAGATTTGAGACGTAATGGTCGTTCGGGGTTGATACTCGATATCATACCTACTGAGTTCGAAGGCCCATTTAGCCAATCGGCCCGATATTTTGGGGTTATACAAAACATTACGAATAGGATAAATGGTCACCACACATATTGGGTGACACTGAAAATATGGTTTTAGTTTCTTAGAGGCACTTATTAGAGCAAGTGCCAATTTTTCTAAGTGTGGGTACCGGGTCTCAACCTCGCCTAAAGTTTGACTAACATAATAAACAGGAAATTGCGTATCTTGCTCTTCTCGAACTAGGACACCACTTACACGACTTTCGAGACTGCTAAGTATATGCAAGTTTGTTCGTCTCCTTTCGAAGTACGAAGCAATGGTGGATTCGATAGATATCTCTTCAATTCTTCCAACGCATGTTGGCATTCTAGGGTCCAAGAAAAATTGTTCTTCTTTTTTAGCAGCGAGAAGAACCTGTGGCTTCGATCTGTAGACCTAGAAATGAAACGGCCTAAGGCGGCTATTCGTCTGGTTAATCTTTATACGGCCTTAATGCTGTCCACGACTGTGATGTCTTCGATTTCCTTGATTTTATCGAGGTTGATTTCGATTCCCCGATTCCACACTATAAAGCCGAGGAACTTGCCCGAACCGACTCTGAAAGCACATTTCTTGGGGATGAGCTTCATGTTGTATTTTCTAAATATTTTGAAGGTTTCCAGCAAATATGTTAAATGGTCCTCTGCGCACAGGGACTTAACTAACATATCGTCAATATATACCTACATTGATTTACCTATTTTCTCTTCGAACATTTTGTTCACTAGGCGTTAGTAAGTAGCAGCAGCATTTTTAAGTCCAAAAGGCATTACGTTATAACAATATGTGCCAAATTTAGTGATGAATGAAGTCTTTTCCTGATCCTCCGGGTTCATTTGAATTTGATTATACCTGGAGTAGGCGTCGAGAAAACTAAGGACCTCGTGGCCGGCCATGGCATCAATCATGCGATCAATATTCGGCAAATGAAAAGAGTCTTTGGGACATGCTTTGTTTAATTATTTATAATCTACGCACATCCTAAGTTTGTTCCCCTTTTTAGGGACTACAACTACGTTTGCTAACCGTTCGGGATATTTTACTTCCTGAATGGATCCTATTTTGAGAAGTTTGGTTACCTCGGACTTGATGAATGCATGTTTTACCTCGGATTAGGGCCTTCTCTTTTGTTTTACCTGTCTGAACTTCAAGTCCAGACTCAATCAATGTGTTGTTATCTCTGGTGGGATCCCTGTCATATCTAAGTGGGACCAAGCAAAACAATCAATATTATCAATAAGAAATTTAATGAGTTTTTTCCTGAGTTCGGGGGTTAACCCCGTACCTAGGTATACCTTTCACTCGGGCAGGTACTCAATCAATATAACTTGTTCCAGCTCTTCGACTATTGATTTGGTGGCGTCGGAATCTTGAGGAATAATGAAGGATCGAGGGATCCATTAATCGTCGTCCTCTTCTTTCATTCCCTACTTTTCTGACTGAGTCGAGGCCGGTGGTTGTGGTTGCTATTTGGCCTCCTATTTCCCTTTGACCTTCGATCCCTTTGTTGTCGAAAGCACCGATATCAGTATTACCTCATTGAACACGAACATTTCTTTTGCAGCATGTTGTTCCCCATATACCGTTTTTACTCCATCCAGCGTTGTGAATTTCAGCCTTTGGTGGAGAGTTTAAGGGACTTCCCTCATGTTATGAATCCAGGGAATTTCGAGTAGGGAATTGTACCTCATGTCGCCCTCGATTACATGGAACCTAGTTTCTTATAATTGCCGAGCTCCCTGGATCAATTAACACATGCTTAACCTGGATTTTATTCATAAGGATAGAAATTACCAGAGCATCATTGTGGGGTTGAGAGATTCCTTCTGCTTCCTCGTCATTGAATGATACAGTACCTTCTGGAACAAAATCTCGGGTCCATTTTTCCCTTGTAATGGATACTTTGGTGCGTTTAAAAATGGGCCCTTGTGGAATATCGACCCCACTGATGATCATATGGATCAAATGTTGTGGCTCTTCTTGTCCGTTTTTCCTATTGGCGTCCCTTTATCTGAAATGGTTTTTGGATCGATCACTTAAGAACTCTCAAAGGTGTCCCTCGTTGAATAGATGGGCTACCTCCTCCCTCAGTTGTTTGCAGTCTTCAGTTCTGTGGCCATGTGTGTCGTGATACTTGCACATTATATCGGGGTTTCTCTGGGAATGATCAGTTTGTATAGGTCTGGGTCATCTGGTATCTTTGATTCTCCCAATTGCCGACACAATACCTGATGCGTCGATATTGAAGTTGTACTCCGATAATCGTGGTGCCTCTGTGGGATCAGCATTCTTATCGAAGCCAATTTTGCTCATGAGTCCCTGAGAACTCTATCCTCGATCGCCCCTTTGATCATTTCAGATGGGATTGCGTCCGAGGCCTCCATTTCTGCGATCTGCATTGTATGACTGATATCAGTCTCGGTTCGACCGAGGTTCCCTATCGATATCCCTCTAGTTTTTGCCTACGGGCCTGTTTGGATATATGGAACCTAAAGGGATTCCTAATTGTTTATCCTCGAATCTGATATTCGACTGGTACCGATTATGTACATCGGGCCAGGTTACCTCCGGATATTCAACTAGATTCTGCTTCAGTTGACGTGATTCTATCAAACTCCGTCCATTCAACCCCTGAGTAAAGTCTTGAACAACCCAATCGTCTGTGACCGGTGGTAGTTCCATGCGTTCCATTTGGAGCAGAGACACGAATTCTCTTAGTATTTTGTTATCCTTTTGTTTCACTTTGAAAAGCTTTGATTTCCTCGTCGCAACCTTTATTGTCTCGGCATGTGCCTTTACGAAAGAATCTGCAAGCATGGCAAATGAGTCGATGGAATTTGGCAGTGGATTGTAGTACCAGATCATTGCTCTCTTCGATAGAGTTTCTCTAAATTTCTTCAGTAGAACAGATTCGATCTCATCATCTTCCAAATCATTTCCTTTGATGGCGCATGTATAGGAGGTGACATGCTCGTTGGGAGCGGTGGTCCCATTGTACTTAGGGATTTCCGGCATACAAAATTTCTTCAAAATGGGTTTCAGAGCCGCACTGGGGGGAATGGCTTCTGCACAAACTTCTTTGAGTCCTTTCCTTTTAAAATCAGCAGTGCCCTCGGTATTTGGTCAACCCGGGAGTTGTACATTTCCACTTTCTTATCATTTGCCTCAATTTTCTTTTCTCCTGATTCAATTCATTTGGTGAGCTCCTCGAACATTTTCATAGCGGCGGGGCGACTTCTGGTTCGACCCTACTCGGCATTCGATGCTGATTTTGTAGTTGCTCAATAGAGGCTTGTTGAGCAAGTAACATCTCGAATATTCCTTGGAGGTTGACTCCTCCATCTCCGCCGCCCCTGCATACCTCGACCACCAGATCGGCCTTCTCTGCGTACCCAAATTTGCATTTAAGGCGATATGCGAACTGACATCGACTGGGTTGGCAATTGGTGCTCCCTCGAGATCGGCCTAAGGCACCTCGACCCCTTGAGCAGCTGCATTTTTATTTTTCCCGTGAAATCCGAGGCCATTGGCACCATGTGTGGGAGATGTTTGTGAGTTTGACATGTTTTATCTTGAAAATAAAAACACTTACAAGAAGAAATGTGAAATAGTGTGTGTTGTCGGAATCAGTATTGAACAATCGCTATTATCCTTAGCCCCACGGTGGGCGCTAAACTGTTTACTCTAAAATTTGGATAACGATTAAACTTATATTGTGATTTTAAGGATATGCGATTTCACTCAACACTAATTGATAAATATGAAGGTAACTGACAAAATTGAATTATAAATAAATCAAACCAGAGTTCAAATGAAGCTCCAGCCCTTGAGTCGAGATACTCTCGAACTGATAAGTGCAAGAAAAGTAGGAAATAGAACAAAATGATGAAAAATAATGTTACTGAGAAAGAAAGAGTTGTATTACTTTAATCTCTGTCAATGATGATCCTTACAAACGATTAGAACTCCTCTTTATATAACAGAAGAATTCTACTTATGGTACAACTCTAATTACATAAACAAATCACATAATTAGCAAATTAAATAGTTTTTAATTTGATCCGTTCCAAGATTTACGCTATGATCCTCGACCAGTCACGAATATCTCGCTCTTCCGTTACTAAACTATCTCCGGTATTACTCGATGTCTGTTTCTCTCGGCTTCGATTGCTACCAACCTCGATCTCGAACTCGATGCCTCAGCTCCGTGATTTGGCCGAAGCTGACCTTCGATGCAACGTTCCAGTCTCGATCAAATAGCAAAATTGGGTGGCCCCGATTTCAATCGTATACAGTTTGAAAGGTTTTTTTTTTATTTAACTTTGTGTCAAGTCTAACTACATGATCTTAAGGGAAACGAAAGGAGTATTTGTTAAAAGAGAGTAAAGAAAGTAACGGCTATTACAACTTTCCCAGCCGCTTGGTCTTGCGGTGCCCGTGCCACTAGTAAAAACACTGTTTTTTTTCGAGGGAAGAAACTGATCAATGGAAGCCCGTCAGTTATAAATGTTTCCGATAGGCTGTGTCTACAAAAGGTTCACCGCCAGAGTCCTTCTGTATCTCTCTCGGAAAATAGCATTTTTCTGCAGCATGTTTCATAAATGCTGGTACTGTTTTTCTCATCTTAATCTTGCAGTTGAAAATCATTCGAAGGTGTGAAATTGGTTGCCTCGTGAAGTTCTTCCAGCCAGAAATATGTGGTTAGCAAGTTTTCCAGTGACATATATTTACACCTAACTTGTTCATTGAATGACCAGTCATCTCAGTTACAAAAATTGTTAGTCCCTACGTTTCAATTTAGATGACACATTTTCTTTATTAACTTATTCCTAAAATAATGATATATTTTTATAATTAAAAATAATTTAAATTTAAAATTTTTATTTTACTCATTTTATCCTTAATGAGAAACTTTTATAATCACATAAATGTTGCCCCCATAAAGCCTTTATCCCTGAATTATTTAAGACTACAAATTTTAAAAATCTTTTTTTTTTAAACTTCATGCAGAATCAAACTACTTCACTAAATTAAAACGGAGGGAGTATTTAAAAAATCAATGAAGGTGAAGAAAACAAGGATCTCATCTCTAGTTGTCACTTGAATTAGTTACGAGTTGCTTTCTGGAATTGTTGCAACTTTGAATAATACTCAAGTCTAGATGAAAGCATGTCTCACAATTAACATCGATAACAATTTCATGTATCTTATGACTTTTTTAATGAAGGAATCCATCACGACGAGTGACGACTAGGATTACGCAGACACATAAACACAACAAAATAGGACGTGGCTATTTGGTCCAAGTGGTTCAATTTAAATAACATGCCCGACAGAAGATGCTCCGATCCCTATTGTCGTAATTTGGTCAAACCTGGAAACTCAGCTACAAATCTTGGTTTTCGGAAGTATGCACCTACCCTATATATAAGTAACCATATCTCAAATCGAAAAATCCACCAACATATAACACTATAACTACACGAAACCCATTTTCTACTTTATATTAAGATGGAGTTTCAACACTTCATTTCATTCTCGCTATTCATCTCCTTCCTCTTTCTTCTAATTCAAAAATGGAGGAAATCGAAAAAGCTGCCACCTGGTCCGTGGAGGCTACCTATTATTGGAAGTGTGCATCACTTGACAAGTGGAGTACCGCATCGAGTTCTCAGAAATTTATCACAAAAGTTTGGCCCGATCATGTACTTACAACTCGGGGAAGTTCCCACGGTAGTTGTATCCTCCACACACATGGCCAAACAAATTCTAAAAACTCATGACCTCGCTTTTGCATCTAGGCCAGAAATCATGATGGGAAAAATTATTTGTTACGATTGTAAGGACATTGCCTTTTCCCCGTATGGTGATTACTGGAGACATATGCGTAAATTGAGCACCTTGGAGCTACTTAGTGCCAAGATGGTCAAGTCCTTCAGTCCAATTCGTGAAGATGAGCTCTCAAGTCTCCTATCATCCATTCAATCAATGGGAAATTTGCCAATCAACTTAGTAGAAAAGCTTTTATGGTTTATGAATGCCGCGACATGTAGGTCCGCATTTGGGAAAGTGTGTAAAGATCAAAAAGAGTTGATAACGTTGATTCATCGAGCACAATCATTATCTGGTGGATTCGAGCTGGCTGATTTGTTCCCATCGAAAAAGTTTCTACATGGTATTAGTGGGATGCGATCTAAACTAATGGAAGCTCGTAACAAGATAGACGCAGTCTTGGACAATATTATCAATGTGCACAGAGATAATCGGACAAATGGAAAAAGTTGTAATGGTGAGTCTGGAGCGGAAGATTTCATCGATGTTTTTCTAAGAGTCATGGAGAGCGGCGAATTACCATTTCCTCTAGAAAATGACAACATCAAAGCAGTTATTCTTGTAAGTGTATTTCATTTTTCCCTTTGTCTTTTTTTAATTTTTAATTTTTTTTATCATTTTACAAAATATCAAAAGTAATTGGAGTTTTTACTACTCAAACTGCTTAGACTTCTCTGCCACCAAACTACTTTTCTAGGATTGCTTGCTACACTTTGTTAACTACACTAACATCTTATCTTTTTTTGTATCTTCTTAGCTTATGATCTTTTTATTTTTAATGAAACTGAATGTGTCGTTTCCAAACTTCAGGCGATATTTTTAAGTGTTTCGGACATTAATCACATAACTAAACTATTTTCAGAATATTTAACTTTATGTAAAGTGATAGACAATTACGTACTCGTTGATAAAATTTGATGACCATACATGGTGCAGGACATGTTCGTAGCAGGATCTGACACATCATCTTCAACTGTTATTTGGGCATTAGCAGAAATGATGAAGAATCCAAGTGTGATGGCGAAAGCACAGGCAGAAGTGAGAGAAGCCTTTAAAGGAAAGAAAACATGTGATGAGGATACTGATCTTGAAAAGCTTAATTACCTAAATTTAGTGATAAAAGAAACACTCCGATTACACCCTCCAACTCCTCTACTTGTCCCACGAGAATGCAGGGAGGAAACAGAGATAGATGGATTTACTATACCATTGAAAAGCAAAGTCTTGGTTAATGTATGGGCAATTGGAAGAGATCCCGAGAATTGGGAAAATCCTGAATGTTTTATACCAGAGAGATTCAAAAATAGTTCTATTGAGTTTACTGGAAATCACTTTCAACTTCTTCCCTTTGGCGCTGGAAGACGAATTTGTCCAGGAATACAATTTGGCTTGGCTCTTGTTACTCTGCCACTGGCCCATTTGCTTCACAATTTTGATTGGAAACTTCCCGAAGGAATTAATGCAAGGGATTTGGACATGACTGAGGCAAATGGGATATCTGCTAGAAGAGAGAAAGATCTTTACTTGATTGCTACTCCTTATGTATCGCCTCTTGATTAATTCTGAAATTTTGCTTTAATGCTGCTTGCTTCACTTGTTTTAGTGTGCACAAGCATTGAATAAGTTAACTACAGGCTTGTAATATTTTATTTAGCTTTTCAGTTTCATCTCCAGTGTTATTGTACCATGATGAGTAATAGATTAAATAAATGAAATCTCTATTTCGATTATCTTACGCCCTCTGATCAACATTAGCTGTAAAGACATTTTTATGTTTGAGTGGCTCCATTTTTAAGTGATAGATTGTAAGAGGGTTTGGGAAAAGCTACCTTGTAAAGCTGTTCACAATGATTTTTTTTCCAACTATTACAATGATTTTTTTTCCAATGGAGAAAAGAAAAAAGGGTGTAACGACCTGACCGGTCGTTTTGAGCAATTACATCCGGCTTGGAAGTTTGAGGTCACGAGTAGTTTCATACAGTGTATTATGACTTGCGTGTGTCATCAGTTCGGATTTTTGAGAGGTTCAGAAAAGATTTTTGGGAGTAACTCTCATTTGAGAAGCTCGAAGTTGAAGGAATTAGCCAAGGTTTGACTTTTGAGTATTTGACCTCGGATCGAAGTTTTGACGGTTCCGTTATGATCGGATGGTGATGTTGAACTTGGCGCATGCCTGCAGTTTCATTTGGATGTTTCTAAAAGGTTTCGGCATCATTTGGCGGAAGTTGGCAATTTAAAGGTTTAGCATTTTTCTAGGTTTTACCATAGTTTGACTTTAAGGCAATCAGGTCCGGATTTTTGTTTCAAAACTTGGAATATGCATGTTTCGTCATTTGCAACTTGCCCGCAAAATTTGGTATCATTTGGAGTTGATTTGATATGGTTCGGACGCTCAGTTGCGATTCTAGAAGTTCTTGAAGTTCATTGTGATTTTCATGTGTTTCTGGCGTCCTATTCGTGATTCTAGAGGTTATTTTGATGTTCTGATCGCTCAGCGAGTTCGTGTTATATTTTTGGACTTGTGAGGATGTTTTGTTTAGAGCCTCGAGGGCTCGGATGAGTTTTGTACGCGTTTCAGAGTGTTGGAAGAAGGTTCAGCTTTGCTAGTGTCTCTATTCTCGCATTTGCGAGGTTTTCATCGCATTTTCGATGTCCACTTTTGCGAGATCATTCTGGCATTCGGGACGATGGGCTGGGGCAGGGGAGTTCGCATTTGCGAACTATTTCATCGCATTTGCGATTAAGCAGCTCCGCATTTGCGACACAAATAGTCGCTTTTGCGAAAACTTTGAGTTCGCATTTGTGAGCCTAGTATTGCATTTGCGACTTTGACAGAACTGGTCAGCCTTCGGTTTTGTGATACCTTTGTCGCATTTGCGAGCATCGAATTTGTGATCCGAATGTCACAAATGCGACATCTGAGGGTGGTATTAAGACTTCCATTTCGGGACTTAACTTCATTTTATCATGTTTTGAACCCTAGCTTCGACGGGAGGCGATTTTGTGGAAGGATTTTCATACCAAATCATTGGGTAAGTACCTCTAATCAATTTTTCATTGTATTTTTGTGATTATACATTAGATTTAACACCAAAGTCATGAGAATCTAAAGGAAAATTTGGGGAAAATTATAAAAATTTTCAAAATGAAAAATGGTGATTTGAATGACAAATTGATGTAGGAAATTGAAAATTTTGGTATGGTTGAACTCGTATCGGAATGGGTGTTCGAGTTTTGTAAAATTCATCGGATTCTGAGGTGCGGGCCTGTCACGAACCCAGTTCGCCCTCCGTGAACATGTCGTGATGGCACCTAGTCCCTATAACTAGGTAAGCCTAACAATGAGGAAAAACAACATAGCTTGCGGAATAATTAAGTAAAAACTGAACAATCTAAAAGAAAGACTGTATATAAATGCCACTTAGCATATACAACCCCCAAAAAAAATGCGGAAGTCTACAATATCCTCGGAAACTCACGGGAACCACAGGCTAACATAAATATAATACACTGCTCTAACTCCAGAATGTCTAAACAACTATAAGGAAGGAAAAACTGTCCACTAAAGCTGGAATAAGATAGAGACTCCTAGTCTGCGGACGCAGCAGATGTACCTCGAAGTCTCTGCTAGATCTCTCAACCTCGGGGATAATGCGCCTGAGTGGAGGTACCTGGATTACCACATGAAAAACATGCGCAGAAGGGGCATGAGTACACCACAGCGGTACTGAGTAAGTTCCGAGCCTAACCTAAGTCGGGTAGTGACGAGGAAGGTCATGGCCCTACTGAGGTTAAACAATATAATAGGAATTTACAGTATGAAAACAGACAATAATAATGAGTACAGCAGTGAAATAAGACAGGTCAACAAGGCAATAGCAAAACACAAGAACAGAGTAAACACGGAATATGAACAACTCGATAACAATGGTAACAATGAGGATCTCCCAGGATACCGTCCTGTAGTCCTTTTCTAAACTGTCTAGTGGATCTCCCGGGATATCGTCCCGTAGTCCATCATATGTGCAGGGGAATTGATCACGCTCAACTATGTCTAATAAAAGACTAAATAGGCGTTGCAAATATAATCCGGGGTATTATGCCCAGAGCCGTTCCCACAGGGAGTTAACGTATCAAGCAAGCTGTCAGAATACTAAACTGTCACTTGGTGTTGTTTAAACTACTACAACTGAATGATAATATTAAAACTAAGATTAACTACAATAAGGCGTAAACAATTGTAATAAAGGTCTAAAGTTATGGTTTTCCCCGTCGGTGAACTTCCTTCTCAGATACTTCTTATAGTTTGATTAGTTGTCTCTATCAATCATGAACACTCTATCTACCATAAATCTCTCTCAAGTAATTATGATAATTTACTAGACGCACTCTCTCAAGTTACGCTAGCTAGNGTAGTTGAACAAATAGAGATTAATCAACCAATCAGAACTATATTAATAACACAATAAGTTCATCCCCCAACGGGTTCTACCAAAACCCTAGATTAAAGAAATTATCTAAACATGTTCATAAGAATCAAATCAAAAATAACTTGCATAATTAAACTACAAAGTAATGAATAAAAGCTGTACAAATCCATGTTTGACTTCTCTTCAATGGCTTCCTCCCTTCGAATCCTCCTTCAAGTTGTGTTTTGGGGTCTATTTATATGTTTAGGAAAAATCCTAAACATGTAGGAGACTTCTATTCCAACCAGGAAACACATAAACTCTTCCAAACTCGGAATTGACTGGACATCGGCACCCAGGTGTTTGGGCTCGAACGCCCCCTTAAAGCCAAGGCAGGCCTGGCGTTAGGGCCCAAACGCCCCCCTAACGCCAGGGTCAGCCTGGCTTTAGGGGCCAAACGCCCCACTAACGCCAGGGGCAGCCTGGCTTCAGGGGCCAAATGCCCGGCTAACACCCGGGTGTTTCCTTTTCGACTCTTAAGCGTATTTTTGATGTATTTGCATC
>MDKI01218831.1:0-14654 GCA_005239505.1 Nicotiana paniculata | reverse complement strand
AAAGGTAAGCAATCACCTATCTACTATGTAAGTAAAACTTTGCTAGATGCTGAGACTAGATATTCACATCTGAAAAAATTAGCCTTAGTTTTAATAATGGCATCTAAAAAATTACGACCATAATTTCAATGTCACCCAATCACCGTTGTTACTTCATATCCTTTAAGAAATATTCTGCATAAACAAGAATTGTCAGGAAGATTAGCTAAGTGGGCCATAGAATTAAGTGAGCATGAAACAATCTATCAGCCTAGGACTGCAATTAAGTCTCAAATACTAGCTAATTTTGTTGCTGACTTTAGTAATAGCATTATCCCTGAAGTAGAAAAGGAGTTACAACTTTTTAACGGTGCTAATCCGGGCCTATGGACCCTATTCACCGATGGCTCCTCAAATATAAAACGTGCTGGATTAGGTATAGTCTTAATATCACCCACGACTAAAAAGACACGGCAAGCAATCAAGTGTTATCCTATAACTAACAATGAAGCAGAGTACGAAGATGTTATTGCAGGGCTTGAACTCGCATGGGAGCTCTTAATCGAGCAAATTGTGATCAACAGCTACTCCCAACTGGTAGTAAATCAGATGCAGGGGACTTACATCGCTCGAGAGACTCGAATGCAACAATATCTTGAAAAAGCACGAGAGCTCGTGAGATAATTCAAAACATGGAAGGTAATGCAAATACCTAGAGAGAAAAATGCAGAAGCAGATGTGTTAGCTAACCTCGCAGCAGTCACGGAAGTAACAAACAAATAAAATGCAATTGTCGTCCAACTATTCCACTCAATGATCGACCAAGACAGGAATGAGGTAACTTTCAACAACTTAACCTGGGACTGGAGAAACGAAATTCTTAATTTTTTGCAGAATGGCACCGTACCTGAAGACAGGAAAGAAGCTCAAGCACTTCGCCGCAAAGCTGCACGGTACTGCCTTATTCGCAACTTGCTTTATCACAAGATGTTCGGAGGACCCCTAGCTAAATGCCTCGGACCTAACCAAACAGAATTTGTGATGAAAGAAGTCCACGAAGGACACTGTGGAAATCACTCAGCGGCAAAGTCCTTAGTGAAAACCCTAATCAGAGTTGGATACTATTGGACTAAGATGGAAGAGGAAGCCGAGAACTTCGTATCCATATGCAACAGGTGCTAACGGTTTTCAAATAACATGCATCGACCAGCGGAATTATTGCATCCAATAATATCCCCATGGCCTTTCATGAAATGGGGGATGGACACAGTGGGACCTCTTCCCACATCTAAAGGATAAGTACGGTTTTTGCTCATGCTAACCGACTATTTTACAAAATGGGTAGAGGCAGAAGCGTTCAAACAAGTGCGAGAAAAGGAAGTTAAAAGCTTCTTATGGCGAAACATAATATGCCTCTTTGAGATACCAAATTTACCCCCGATGGGACTGGGGGTAACCACCAATTGAGACAAAGATAAAAAAAGGGGGTAAACCAACTAAACTTCTTCAGGACGGGGGTTGACTTCACTGGCAAAAGGAGTGGGACCAACTAGGGATGAAGTGGCACGAGCAACTGGAGTCTCACCATCAGGTGAAGAGAGGTTATGACCTTGTTGAGCCTTCTCCATGGCTTCCTTAGTTTTAGCTATTTCAGCACTAAGGTCGAAACCCTCTTGACTCATTTTCGTCAATGTGTCAAGGCGAGAATTCACATACCCCAGCTCACATCAACAACATCCACCTCTTCAAGATCTTCATAATCCCTTGCCCATGCTTGAAGCTCAGCTCTCAATCCGTCCTTCTCCGCTTCAGAAGCTTCATGGGCGGCCCTTAACGGTACAATCGGCTCCTCCAGAGTTTGAACTTTACCTAAAGCCTTACGAAGTTGCTCTTGAGTAGAGTGAGTGATTGCACGAGCTCGCCTGAGTATTCCTCCTTCTGCCCCAACAAGTTTTTCAAGTCTCTAATCTCCTCTGAGGCGCGGGACAACTGCTCAGCAAATGAGGACTCCAGAACACTCTTGTCTTTATCAACCTGATTGGAAGAAGCCTTCTCTACTGCCATTTCTGCCGCCATGAGCCTCATCTGCCGCTTCAAGGTACCACTTTCCTCTTCTAAGGCATCCATGTAAATCCTTAGGCTATCATACTGTGCTTTCCAATTATCAGCATCGGCCTGCAACACTTTTGTCTTCTGATCCGTATTTGAGATCCTCTTCATAAGCTCAACGCCTATAAGATTAATCTACAAGAAATAAACCAATCAGATATGATAAATTTCATATACGAAAATGAAAGAGGATAACCTGCATCATACCTTCAAAGAGGTATGCACAACTTCATTGGCCTATGTAAGAGGACTATGGCTGGCTAGCTTAACTTTCTCAGTGGGACCTATCAAAGGATTAAGCCACACTTCGGGCTCACCCGTTTTCTGGAAAAGATTCCCCTCAGCTGGAACCTCTATTGCCACCTGCCGCATCTTTCTGCTGGAAGACCCTACTTCCCTAGCGTAAGGCATGAAAGCAGGCAGAGATGAAGCAGCAACAGACACAGAGGGTTGAGGAGCTGAAGAAGCCACGGGAAAAGCAGCAGGCATGGAGGGTTGAAGAGTTGAGGAAGCCACGGGCAAAGTAACAGCAGAAGCCGTAATAGCCAAAAGAACAGATGAGACAACTTCTCTTAAAGAAGCAGGAAAGACAGCAGCCAAAGGGAAATCGTTAGGAGCGAGATCAAAACCTTCATGGAACAGGTAATCTACAGACTTATGAATGGGGGAATGTGAAACATCTTCAAAGTTAGAGGGATCAACCACAGACACGGAAGGCAAGGTCATGGGTGTAAACTCATCATCTAAAACCACCTGCCTTCTCCGTGGCCTGTGTACTAAAGCACCCTCTTCTTCTTCTTCTTCTTATACGGAACGAGACTCACCAAGCTTCCTCTTCGAGGAAGTTGAACTAATAATAATCTCTTGGGCATGAACCAAAGACATCATCGGTATAGACAAAGCAGACACCCCACGAGCAGAGAACCCTATGAAAAGGGAAAAAATTAAGCGACAACGAAAGAAGAGACTCGAGTAAGGAAAGAAGCAAGAACAAAATCTTCACTTACCGTGGGTCTTTAAATGCCAACCATACCTCCCAGCGAGGTACTTCCAAGATCTCTCTTCTAAAGGAGCAACATACAATAAATTTTCTACCCAATCACGGATACCACAGACATTCTCAAAAGTATCCATGATTTCTGAGAGAAGAAAAAATATATACGGTGTTAGTAAAACATCTCAAGTCAGAATGAGGAAAAGTAAATAGATGTGAGCTAAAGCATACTCACGTGCACGATTCCATTTCTCAAGGAAGGGAGGATTTTCTTCACCCACTAAACCAACAGTGGGTACAACAACATACCGGAGGTACCAACCCCTATCCTTATCATCTCCAGGGGTTACCAACACTCTTTTTCTCCTAGCAGTCAGAGTAAAAGCCACTTCACGAAACAAGGTAGGAGAGTAGAGATGAATAAGATGGTTGAACATAAAAGGGACCTAGGCTAAAGAAGCTAAACTCTTAAGACATGCGACAACTTGCCACACAAGCAGACCAACTTGTCCTAAGCAGATATTGAAGAAACAACAGAATTCAATTATGTCTGGGTCAATGGGAGGTCTAAACCCTAGAGTAAAAGGGTACGTATAAACAAAAGAATATCCCGTCTTGTAAGACGTTATTCTTTGATTACTATTCAGAATGTAGACAAGGAAATCATGCCTCCAAAAACACTCCCTACAAACAAGGGAAATCTGATCTTTAGTTATAAGGGTTGGATACCTTTCGACACTCTCAAGGGAAGAAGATTGGTCTACAAGAACTTGATTATCTCTGGCAAAGACAAACTCAGCAGGAACAATTTCATCAACTCCAGGTTCACGAAGGCGTTCACCTCTACCTCTAGACAAAGACCAGAAGCCCTAAACCTCGGAGAAACTAGAGACCTAGTGGAAGGAAGGGGAACTATCTGAGAAGAAGCGGAGCCTCTCGAGGGATCCTAGACTCCTAAGTCTACCACCCCTCCGACTCCTAGTATGAGTAGAAGATGGCGTTAAATTTTCAATATCTATTACTCCCTGAGGTTGATTTGAAGAAGACATGTTTACAAAGGCAAGAAGAAAGTTCTTTACAAAAGACAAAGTTAGAAAGTGTTTCGTGGAAGCAAAGAAAAGAAGAAAGGTATTTATACTTGAGGACAACCGTCAAACATGGAAAAAAGAAAAATAATAATTGAAGATGTCACTTCGGGACTGACACAGCCGCAAAAAGCCCTAAAAGGTGCCGAGTAAATGCAGAACCAATCCGAGAAGGACACGTGGTATGAGCATTAAATGGAAGTGACGAACGACGCCTATGGTGTAGAGAAGGATACAATGTTTCGAGGTAAAGCGGCGGCAAAATATTCCCTCTATAAATGAGTACCCACTTACCATATATTAATCGATAAATATATGGTAAGTGGGGGGACTATCTGTATTGGTAAAAAAAGAGTTTCACACATAAGCCTACTCTTGACTACTCAGCCAGTTATGTGGACACAGGAGAACACGACAGCTGGATGTGATTCTTTGAGGAGGTACGGTACAAAGTGGCACAATTCAATAAACCCTCGAGCTCATCAGCCACGAGAAACTCAACCTGATCAAGACATGGAAGAGACACGGTCAAAATGAATTTGGACAAAGCTACAGGTAGATTCAAGAACCAACAATTGATTACTCGTACGTTATGTAACCGTACCCCAATTACCGTTATCCTTTGTAACACCCCATTAATGTCATAATTAGTCATTAATGGGCAATCATAGCAAGAGTTGTGCGTTATATCAAGGAATCTCCTTTATAAGGGAGGGGAATACAACTTGTAAAGGCATCTGATTCTCGAATACAATCTACTTTGCTTTTCTATATTTCAACAATATTGTCTATTATTCATTTTTCTCTATTTTCTTGATTATCAGTAACCCATGTTCATCCTAGAAATAACTTTAGTCAAAGGATCTAATTCTTTGGTTAAACAGTATAAAGGAGTGCAATATTGTTTATTTGAGAATTAATGCCTGGAAGACGTTCAGTTCATTTGGTTGTGGATTGTGGGGTGTTTGTCCCGGCTATGATGGTTGTTCTCGCGTATTATGAGAGAAAGTGCGTTAATGTGGACCCAGGAAAAGCTATTAGCTTAGTTTGGTGCGAGCAAGGTAGATTCGATGTTTGTGGATGGATTTAAATATTATTATAGGCTCCGTATGAGCCAGGCACGTTCATTTCAGTAGAGCGTTTTTTCATGGAAAGGTATTAGAACAATAGATGTTGTTCCGTCTTCGTCAAATTCATGTGATCTTATGATTGTACCGTGTGAGTTGTGAAACAACTTGATAATTTCCTATGTGTTGAGGTCCTGCGTAGTGGAGATGTTATGTGAGCAGGATAACTCTTGAGATCCAGAGTGTATATATATATATATATATCGCACCTCAGTTGTGCTTGAGTTTTTCAGCCTACGGCTTTATCAGTCTCCCCATGATGGTATTATGCACTTAGCGTGATTATGATCGATATTTAGTAATTTGTAATAGTGAGCAAACCAGCTCCGTATATATATATATATATATATATATATATATATATATATATATATATATATATATATATATATATATATATATATATATATCCTCTTATGAAAATTTTATGTGTGGATCAGGTGGCACGTCGCCATGGGTATGTTATCTGGATCGGGTTGCACGCCGCAACAACGTGATGTTGAGTAAGGTTACTATATTTATTTTCTTATGTTCTACTTCCTATTTTCTGAGAAAAGTTCATATTAGTTGCGTGAGTTGAATAGTCCCTTCCTGAGTCGTTTCTTATTATATGTTCGAGTTATAGCCTATTGGCGCGATGTGGTATCATGTGAGGTTGTTGGTCATGTTTGGGGTGATTTGTTTACTGAGCAGTTCGTACTGGGTGAGACGAGATTATCAGATCAGGGATCAGTGCGATAAGGTTATGTGAAGTGTATATTAAAGAACAAATACCATTATTCAGGTTCATAATGAGGTTATGATTCTAGTCAAGATGAGATATTCAACGATTTGTTAACTCTGCAGTTGGGTATGAATTTCTACACATCTCCTCCGTTGTGTTGGTTTCGTCAGCGTTAAAGTAGGATGTATGTATATACATCATGAGGTGCATTGGGAGCATCAGATTCGTGGAGTTTTGGCTATTAAGGTTCATGGAACGTCATTGTGGTTAGATGATGAATTTTGTGGTGAATGGTGCTAATTCAGCAAAGATATGCAGTCATGTTCTGGTATATCGTGTGGCAGTTGATACAGTGTTTATATATTGGAACTAGGCCTGACAGAGAATTTCAAGTGTTGGAAGTAGGTTCTGAGCTTATTATATGGATAAAAGAAGAAATCTTCAAATTTGATCAAGCTAATGTACTCAACCGGGTTGTGGTAGCAGGGGCAGGTGCTCGAAATCTTAAACAGTGATTTCTGATAACTCCAGAGCAATTATTAGCACGTTCGAGGACGAACGTCTGTTTAAGTGGGGGAGAATCTAACGACCCGACCGGTCGTTTTGAGCTCTAGTGCGTCGTTCAGCGGTTTGAGGCCGTGAACAACTTCGTTTCAGGTATTATGACTTGTAGGTGTGGTCGGAATTGAATTCAGGAAAGTTTAGAGTTGATTTGGAAAGAAAAATTCTCATTTAATAAGCCTTAAGTTGGAAGAATCAACTAAGATTGGAATTTTTAGGGAACGAACTCCGAATCAGGATTTGAAGGTTCCTGCAGGTTTGTATTATGATTTCAGACTTAGGAGTATGTCCGGATCGGGCTTTGGATAACCCGGGAGCGTTTTGATGCATATTGTGGAAGTCAGCATTTTTGAAGAAATTTCCTAAGTTTGGCTTGAAGCGCATTTCAGTGATGTTGATGTCCGTTTGGGATTCCAAGTCTGGGAATAGCTTCATATGGTGATTCTAAAGTTGGGAGCGCGATCGAAAGTGAATTTGGATGTCGGTAGGTCATTTTGAAGTCATTTGGCTAAAGTAGGAAATTTGAAGGTTTTGAAGAAATCCGACCGGGAGTGGAAATTTTAATATCGGGGTTAGAATGTGATTCCGGAAGTTGGTGCAGGCCCGTAATGTCGAATATGAATTATATGAAAAATTTGGGGTCAATCGGACGTGATTTGATAGGCCTCGAGCAAGTCCGCATTATGTTTTGGAACATAGTGGTCTAATTGGACGGGGTTTCGGGGGCCTCGGGTGGATTCCGGGTGGTTAATGGATCAAGTCTGAGAGTTTGAAGAAGGCTGAGGTTGCTGTCATCTGGTGTGACCGCACTTGCGAGGCTTGGGCCGTAAGTGCAGCTATGGCGGCGCAGGTCCGAAGAGGTAATGGTCTGGCTTGGAGCGCAAGTGCGATGATATTTCCGCACCTGCGAAGACACAGATGCGGGTTATGGGGCGCTGGTGCGAAATTTGGTTGAGTTGAGGAAAGACGAAGGTGCGGAGGTTTGATCGCACCTACGGAATTGCAGGTGCGAAAAATGGCCTGGGAAGAATGTTTTAAAACCAAGATTTGTTGGCCATTTCTTCATTTCTTCTTTGGTTTGGTCGATTTGGGAGGAGCTTCAAGAGAGGGTTTTCGTCAAGGATCACAAGGTAAATAACTCATTAATGTTTCTAAGTTAAATACAAGGTTATTTCATGGAATTATACATGAAAATTTTGGAAAATTTTGGAAATATTGAAGAAAACCTAAAAATGGTAATTTGGATTTTTAGCCACGAATTTGAGCATGGAATTTAGAGTAAATTGTATATTTGAACTAGTAAATCTATGGGTAGAATATGTCTTCGAAAAATTTCGGATTCCGAGCACGTGGGCTGAGGGAATTTTGGTCATTTTACTAAGTGGGGTTGGGAAATTATATAATTTGGAATTGTTTCAAATATAAGAGAATATTTTCGTTGGTTTTCTGTGATTTGGATAGTTTTGGGGAGTTGTGCATCCGTTGGAGTCGTCGGAAGGGCTTGAAAGCCGGTTATGGAATTTCGGAGCGAGGTAAGTCTCCTTTATAACTTTGTGAGGGGGAATTGTCCCCCTAGATGAATTATTTAAGTATGTGCTATTATCTTCGGGGGCTACGTACACACAAGGTGACGGGAGTCCGTGCGTAGCTACTATTATGCCATGTCCGGGTAGTCTAGGACCTACTAGTATGCCTTATGTGTTGTACCTGTGATCCTGCCTGTAATATTAAACTGCTAATATAATTGAAATCGTAATTGAATATCTAAAGAAGACTAGAGTTCATTTTCTTAATCATCTAGAAAGAGAATTGATTCCTCCGTGGATAATTGTATACCTGGTAGGGTTTTATTATGGAATATCATTAAACTTGGCAAATGAGTTTCAAAAAAAAGATTTAAATTCTATTTCTCGTGTTCCTTTAAGAAGAATCTTACCACTTTCCTGAAAAACTACTTTCTTGATAAAAATGTGGACTTATTGTGTGAACATTTGTAACTTTCGGTGTTTGAGTCGCATGTATGATTCACGAGCAGGATGACCCTGTATTTGTGTATCCTTATGAGAACCTGAGTCGCAGGTATGATTCACGAGCAGTCTAGCCTTATTATTTTATGTATAACCGTTTCGCATGATCGATTCACGAGTGGGGCAGATAGATGCATCTATTGTTCGAGCCGTTCGACCCTCGGCAATGCACAATTTATTATTGTTGGCCCGCACCGTTCGACCCTTGGCATTGCTTGCGCATGATAGTTACTACGTATTTGCTGTGATTTTGCCTGATTACTGGCCTGGAATTTTAAGTTGTCAACTGAAATGACAGATATTTAAAGTTATTAAAGATTTTTGGAAGAAGTTGTTCCTTCCGATTGATTATTTTTTATTTGACCAAATCTCCTATGTTGATTGATTGTTATTAATATGACGAAGATTTAAAGTGTTAAAAGTGGGAAGAGTTGATATTATTTATTCCTGAACTTAATAAATTGCCTATGATAATCGTGCTTAGTGTCACACTTGAATACACTAAATTGACCTCTAGCAAGTGTCTAATTCGACCTCTCGTCACTACCTCTCTGAGGTGGTGATGAATGGTTTGAAGGGAGGTCTTCTCAGAGTGTGATTTCGAGATTTCGGTATTTTAGTTCCGGCAGAGGAAAGGCATTATGATTATGAATGGTCCGATTGGGGTTGATAAAGTAGTAAGACTTGGTGTCTTCAAGTGAGGTGGGATATCCACATGTGACGTGAAGTCGTCGTCATTGATCGAATGGAATGTGTTAAGTTTGTCGGTGCTATGGTTTCTTCGATTGCGTGGGGTCTGAGTATTGAGAAGAACTATTGAAGAACGCAGTTGGCAGAGACCGTGAGGTGCAGTGGTTCAGTACCGGGTAAGTGTTGATAATGAAGGCAGCTAGAGAAAGATGATCTTCAGAGAGCTTGAAGTCGTGGTGATCTTCTGGTTTGAGAGCTACAGAGAATGATCCTGAGGTGAGGCTAGGCGGTGGTTCCATTTCTAGGAGGCCAGTTATAAGAAGCGGAAGTCGAGCAGTCGCAAAACGGGGGGAGCGGCAACATAGCTTGGAATTTAAAGATATTTTCGCGCATTTAATGGATGTTCATGAGGAGCGGACGGACAAGTAAAGTTGGTAAATGAAGCAGGACGTAGGATGGGATATTGAAGTCACAGAGAGCGGGCATTTCAGCATCGTTGGAAGGTGTTCGCGGGTGATTTCCACAGGTGGGTTATCTCCTGTGAATAGGTTAGCGGTGGCATGGTTGGAAGGTCTCTGTGAGAGGTTTTAGTGGCTATTCGGTAGGAGGAAGAATGTGTGAATGATGCTAGAGAATTTGAGTACTTAAGGAGTGCTAGCAAGAGAATTTGGAGGAATTGGACGGATTGGTTGAGCAAGATCATGTTATCAAAGGAGAAAGGATCTCGGTAGGGTCTAGAGTGGTGCAAGGAGTAGCTTCGGGCTAAGTGGGGGAGACCCACCATTTGCATTTGGGTTGCAGGATTGTGTTATCATAAGGTTGCGGATTTTCAGCGTGTTGGCAAGTTATTACAGCTAATGGAAAGGAGTAAAATGGTGATTGTGCGTAGGATTTGATGAATGTGTGCAAAAGTTGGCCCTGTCGGATCAGGGTTAGGCTTTGGAGGATTCAGAATTTTGCTTAAGGCATAGGTGAGTTGTCAGGGTAGTGACTCAGTCACGTGTTTCATTGAAAGGGGTGTTCATGTGCTAGGAGAGCCTTGGAGTTGATTGTATTCGGGACCAGTCAGAGTGGGTGACTCTCAATAGCGGTCCTGGTGAATTCAAAAGTTAAGAACATGATGTTTAATGGGTTTCAGGCAGCAGTATGATCGAGAATCGAGCTTTTGCAGAGTAATTTCTGAGAAAAAGGAAGATGGTTGGAATGTTCTATGATATGTTTCAGCATGCAGGATAGTATTAGAGGAGTGAGAGAAATAAACTCCGGATTGTAGAAAGGTTATGAGGAGGGTATGAGACGGGTTGCGGGATTTAGGTAGAATAGTCTCGTGCATCAAGGTCACTCGTGATGAGTGAGGGTTGAGTTTTCTATGAGTTGAAGGAAGTTGCTATTATTCCTAAGGCAATTGAAGATGATTAAAATAAGATAAGTTGGTTAGCCATGGTTGAAATGGCACATTTTCGGCAGTGATCAGTTCTTTCGATGTGATTAAGTTATGGATGTGGTTTGTGCCGGTATGTGCGGGGCTTGCCGGCCGTCGTAATAGATTTCATTTGGAGCATTCGAGTGCTATGTCCCGTCAGGTGTAGGCAGATCTCGGAAGGGTTATGGTGGTAGAGACTACTACTTAAGGATTTGCATGTTGGGTGATTGTGGGAATTCACTCGTGTGTTGAGGTGGTACTCTTGAATTGAGTTAAGTAAAAGGTTTATATATGATGAAGTGTTCACCCTATTTGTGGTTCAGAAGTTATGATGGAATTCTTGCGCTACCTCATATTGGCATGTTAGGTGCGGTAAGCAGTATATAACTGGGAGTAAGAATCGAGATTGCGGTTCGGTGTTAATAAGGATGTCATGAGTTCGGAAGAGCAAGAAAAAAAAGTGATTTGAAAGTTCAGAGTAAGCTGGTGTTATCTTCAATGTCACCTGAGATTGATATTTGGTGGAAGAGGCTTTGTAACCTAGTTATGGGTTCTTGATTTGTCTTACAACGTAGTATGGCTAGTGGTGGATGTACAAATTTACTACCTTGTGTGGAAGGTCGTGGAAGCATGATCGCGAAAAGATTGTATAAATGTGACATGTAGTCACTTGATGGATTGAATATTTGGACTGAGTATAAAGGAGTGCAATATTGTTTATTTGAGAATTTATGCCTGGAAGGTGTTCAGTTCATTTGGTTGTGGATTGTGGGGTGTTTGTCCCGGCTATGATAGTTTTTCTCGCGTATTATGAGATAAAGTGGGTTAATGTGGACCCAGGAAAAGCTATTAGCTTAGTTCGGTGCGAGCAAGGTAGACTCGATGTTTGTGGATGGATTTAAATATGATTATGGGCTTCGTATGAGCCAGGCATGTTCATTTTAGTAGAGCGCTTTTTCATGGAAATGTATTAGAATAGCAGATGTTGTTCCGTCCTCGTCAAATTCATGTGATCTTATGATTGTGCCGTGTGAGTTGTGAAACGGATTGATTATTTCCTATGTGTTGAGGTCCCGCATAGTGGGGATGTTATGTGAGCAGGATAGCTCTTGAGATCCAGAGTGTATATATATAATATTGCACCTCAGTTGTGCTTGAGTTTTGCAGCCTACGGCTTTATCAGTCTCCCAAGGATAGTATTATGCACATAGCGTGCTTATGATCGATATTCAGTAATTTGTAATAGTGAGCAAATCAACTCCGTATATATATGTTCTTATGTAACTTTTATGTGTGGATCGGGTGGCACGTCGCCACGAGTATGTTATTTGGATCGGGTTGCACGCCGCAAAAGTGTGATGTTGAGTAAGGTTATTATATTTATTTCCTTATGTTCTACTTCCTGTTTCTGAGAGAAGTTCATATTAGTTGCGTGAGTTGAATAGTCCCTTCTTGAGTCTTTTCTTATTATCATGTTCGAGTTATTGACTATTGGCGATGTGGTATCATGTGAGGCTGTTGGTCATTTTTGTGGTGATTTTTTGTTTCAGCAGTTCATACTGGGTGAGACGAGATTATCGGATCAGGGATCAGTGCGATAAGGTTATGTGAAGTGTATATTAAAGAACAAATACGATTATTCGGGTTCATAATGAGGTGATCATTCTAGTCAAGATGAGATATTCAATGATTTGTTAACTCTGCAGTTGGGTATGAATTTCTACACATCTCCTCCGTTGTGGTGGTATCGTCAGCGTTATAGCAGGATATATGTATATACATCATGAGGTTCATTGGGAGCATCAGATTCGTGGAGTTTTGGCTATTAAGGTTCAGAGAACGTCATTGTGGTTAGATGATGAATTTTGCGGTGCATGGTGCTAATTCAGCAAAGGTATGCAGTCATGTTCTGGTATATCATGTGGCAGTTGATACGGTGTTTATACAATGGAACTAGGCCTGGCCAAGAATTTCAAGTGTTGGAACTAGGTTCTGAGCTTATTATATGGATAAAAGAAGAAATCTTCAGATTTGATCAAGCTAATGTACTCAACCGGGTTGTGGTAGCACGGGCAGATGCTCGAAATGTTAAACAGTGATTTCTGATAACTCCATAGTAGTTCTTAGCACGTTCGAGGACGAACGTCTTTTTAAGTGGGGGAGAATGTAACGGCCCTATCGGTCATTTTGAGATCTAGCGCGTCGTTCAGTGGTTTGAGGCCGTGAACAGCTTTGTTTCTTGTATTATGACTTGTAGGTACTGTCAGAATTGAATTACGGAAAGTTTAGAGTTGATTTGGAAAGAAAAATTCTCATTTCAGAAGCCTTAAGTTGGAAGAATTAATTAAGATTGGAAATTTGAGGGAACGACCTCCGAATCAGGATTTGAAGGTTCCTGCAGGTTCTTATGACGATTTCAGACTTGAGCGTATGTCCGGATCGGGCTTTGGATAACCCGGGAGCGTTTTGATGCATATTGTGGAAGTCAGCATTTTTGAAGAAATTTCCTAAGTTTGGCTTGAAGCGCATTTCGAATATGTTGATGTCTGTTTGGGATTCCGACTCTGGGAATAGCTTCATATGGTAATTCTGGAGTTGGGAGCGCGATTGAAAGTGAATTTGGATGTCCGTAGGTCATTTTGAAGTCATTTGGCTAAAGTTAGAAATTTGAAGGTTTTGAAGAAATCCGACAGGAAGTGGAAATTTTGATATCGGGGTCGGAATGCGATTCCGGAAGTTGGAGAAGGACCGTAGTGTCGAATATGACTTGTGTACAAAATTTAGGGTCAATCAGATGTGATTTGATTGGTTTCGGCATCGGATGTAGAAGTTGAAAATTTCTAAGTTCGTAAAATTGGGATTTGGGTGCGATCGTAGTTTCGATGTTGTTTGATGTGATTTGAGGCCTCGAGCAAGTCCGCATTATGTTTTGAAATAGGTTGGTATAATTGGACGGGGTCTCGGGGGCCTCGGGTAGATTCCAGGTGGTTAACAGATCAAGTTTGAGAGTTTGAAGAAGGCTGAGGTTGCTGTCATCTGGTGTGACCGCACCTGTGAGGCTTGGGCCGCAGGTGCGAAGAGATGGTGTTCTAGGTTGGAGCGCAGATGTGATTATATTTCTGCACATGCGAAGTCGCAAATGCGGTTTATGGGGCGCAAGTGCGAAGTTTGCTTGAGTTGAGGAAAGCCGCAGGTGTGGAGGTTTGGTCGCACCTGCGGAATCGCAGGTGTGAGTGTTGGATCGCAGGTGCGAAAAATGGCATGGGCAGAATAATTTAAAACCGAGATTTGTTGGCCATTTCTTCATTTGTTCTTTGGTTTGGTCGATTTGGGAGGAGCTTCAAGAGACGGTTTTCGTCAAGGATCACAAGGTAAGTAACTAGTTCATGTTTCTAAGTTAAATACAAGGTTATTTCATGGAATTATACATGAAAATTGTGGAAAAATTTGGAAATATTGAAGAAAACCTAGAAACGGTAATTTGGATTTTTAGCCACGAATTTGAGCATGGAATTTAGAGTAAATTGTATATTTGAACTAGTAAAGCTATGGGTAGAATATATCTTCGAGAAATTTCAAATTCCGGGCACGTGGGCCGAGGGTATTTTGGTCATTTCACTAAGCGGGTTTGGAAAATTATATACTTTGGAATTGTTGCAAATATTAGAGTATATTTTCATTGGTTTGCTGTGATTTGGATTGTTTTGGGGCGTTGTGCGTCCGTTGGAGTCGTCAGAAGGGCTTGGAAGCCGGTTATGGAATTTCGGAATGAGGTAAGTCTCCTTTCTAACTTTGTGAGGGGGAAGTGTCCCCCTAGGTGAATTAATTAAGTATGTGCTATATCTTCGGGGGTTACGTACGCACGAGGTGATGGGAGTCCGTGCGTAGCTACCATTATGCCATGTCCGGGTAGTCTAGGACCCACTAGCATGCCT
>MDKI01150248.1:0-63582 GCA_005239505.1 Nicotiana paniculata | reverse complement strand
CTAGTTTGATTGGTAGTTTTCTTTTGCTAAGTACAAGAATTTATTTCATGTTAAAAATAATCGGTTTTTAATGTACTTAAATTATTCATCACTAGTTGATTCAATTATCATCAGTATATCTTGGTAAATGATAGATTTCTCAAAAAGTAATTGGTTTGATAGTGTTACGCTGAAAATGTAATCTCCGGAATTTGTGTATGGTAGTGTATGTCTCTTTTTAAGAAAAAATGGATAAATAATCGAAAAAATAAAAAACTGACCAAAACCGAATCGATCAAAGCCCGACTTAATTAGTTTGATTTAGTTTCAATATTTGAAGAACCGACTTAGTTGATTTGATTTTCCAAACCGAATCATGAACGCCACAACGGTTAGATTTAAGCCTAAAAGCTTTTTAATGTTTTTGTTTCCTTTAATTTCGGATTTAATTTTTTGGCTACTGATAATATAACTAAATAAACAATAGTAGTAATTTTTACGACCTTGGAATTTTGTGTTTTCTCTTGTCCACTAAAAGCTACTAGTACTAAAAGTTACGAGCTGACAATGTTGGATTAAAGATGAATCAAACTCTGTTCTATGGACGACCTAATTTGCATCTAAAAAATAACATGCAAGTTTTTTCTCACTCGCAAAAATCACATAATATAGATCCTTTTCTACTTTTCTTTTTCTCACATGGGTTCCATTTCAAATACAAAATGCAAGTGTTTTTCTCACTCGTGAATAGTACATCCTTTTTTACTTTTATTTTTCTCGGGGGGTTAAGAATTTGTATATGTATCTCAATAACATTATTCTAAGAAACACTTGTGATTGAATAAAATTTGCTATGTAAAATGCATGGATGGTTCATTCCTATGCTAGTGCGAGATAAGCTGCAACCTTTTTTCTCCATGTTTGCTTAAGAAATACTAGCAAAACTCTTTCAAGGGTTTAAATTGTTGAATCAAGAGAAAATTCATTATCTTTTTATGAAAATTTAGATGTTACTAACCCGGGCTGAAAACTCTTTGGATCATGATCAATTTTCAGAGATAGTTGAATTAACCGCAATATACATGTACCGGAAACGGGCAAGTTTTTTTCCTACTAAATTTGTTCCTTATGCAAAGTGTACTAAATAGCTAGCCTTTCGTCAAACCATCAAATTAGGTAACACCCTCGTCTCTTACACCACGTTAACTACTAGTAGCAGAGTACATCTCAACCTTTATTCGAAAACTAGTACTAGTACGATTTAAAACTCTAGTCCGAACTCGAAGTGTCAAACTTTTCACATTCAGCACTTGCGACTTACAAATCGCAATGTGATTGCGACTTATAAAACCGCATCATAAATGGGATTTATAGCGACATATAATCGTCGATTATAAAATGCATTAAACAATATATATTGCATTCCACCGTTATTTATAAAATGTATGCATCAATAGCGACTTTTAATACTACCATTTTGTAATTGCAACATATGAATTGCATTCAGCATTATTACTTATAAATCGTATTTGCTTGTGACTTCGCAACATATAAATCCATTTGCTTTTCCCCTTCAGCTTGCTTTCAAAATCTCTCAATTGAATATTTTAAATACGTATTTTATGCTCTATATAATCCATCTGCATCTTTTTATTTCTTTTTAATATTATGATACCTTCTCTTTTTTAATCAATATTATAATCTTATCTATAGACTAGACAAAATCTTATTTAAGGTTTTTTCAAAAAGCTATATAGCATTTATAATATTAGAATAATAAGAAAATTAATTAGAATATAGTTTGTTTGTATAATTAAGTTTAATAATAACAATCAAACTCTAAAATTTATTTACATAATTGAGAATGAAAGAGCTATCTTTGGATCATTGGAAATTTAGATGTTCTTAACCAGGGCCGTAAACTCTTTAGATGAAGATCAATTTCCAGAGATAGTTGAATTTAACGCGGTGTACATATATTAAAAACGGGCAAGTTACCACCAAAGACTGTGCTGCAGTGGATGAGACTGCTCCTCCCTTAACCAGAGGTCTCGGGTTCGAGCCCTGGGTATGGAAAAATCTTTGATAGGGAGCGCTTCTCCACGAATAGGACCCTACGTGGCGCGAATCCAGATATAGTCGGGCTCCAATGCGGGTACCGGACACCAGATGGGAAACCAAAAAAAAAATAGTTCCTCCATACAAGATATCAACGGAAAGACACGGAGAAATTGCCAAATGTTTAAAAAGCTAAGTGATCAATTTAATGTGGACAATATTTAATTATCACAGAATGCTAAGCAACAACAAGTCAAAGAGATTCACAATCAGTTTTGATTCTTCGGAGGTGGATCTAGAATTTAAACTTTATAGGTTTAACTATAAAGTTTTTTGCCATGAAACCATTATATTTTTAAAGTTATGGGTTCATATTAAGGAATTTTTATACAAAATTTTACTTCGCGTCAAAAGTTATGGATTCAATTGAACCCGCTGCTAATCCTTGCATCTGCCCCTGCTTCAGTGGCCTTATGACACGACTAATACGATATTAAGAAGATTTAAATTCATAATGCTAATGACAACAAAGTTTTCACATCCAAAATAAAAGGGTACTGAAATGCATAAAATAGCAGGCAGAGTACATCTGAACCTTTATTACAGAACTAGTACTAGTACGACTTGCAACTCTAGGACGAACTCGAAGAGTCAAAGTTTGTGGACGATAATCTGAGCACCATACTGAGGTCTCATAATCAGAGTCAATAGAGGGGCATGAGTGTAGGAAGGAGAGAGCTCAAACCAAAAGCGCTGCAGAATTTGAGATAAAATCAGCTTGGCTTCTAACATGCCAAAGTTCATCCCAATGCACATCCGAGGACCCCAACCAAACGGAAAATACATCTGCTCTTTTACAGCTTTCGATACCCCTTCCGACAACCTCTCTGGATTGAAGATTAACGCATCGTCTCCCCATACTTCTGGATCGCGGTGAACTAGATGAGTAGGCACGCACACTTGTACTCCTGCTGGAATTGTCATGTCTCCCAATTTGGTGCTCTTAGACGTGCTTCGAATAAGAAATATCGCTGGATATAATCTCAACACCTCTTGGAAGATCATGTTTATCTAGTGATCGATCATTAGTAGAACAAAGAAGATATCATTAGAATTTTGAAACTTTTAAAATATAGGACGTGAAAAAAGTAAGTAGTATAGTACTAATTATTGCTATTACTTACTAATTTTAGCTGATTTAAGTCATCAAACTTTGGTTTATTTTTCCCAATGACTTGAAATACTTCTTTCCTAGCTTTGTCTTGCCACTCGGGGTGCATGCTCAAGACGACCATTGTCCAAGAGAGCAAAGCTGTGGTTGTATCTTGACCTGCAAAGTAGAATTCTTTACATTCTTCAATCACATCCTCGGTCGTTATTCCTCCTGCTTTAGACTTGTTATCTGCATTTCTTGCTTTTAGGAGTAAGCCTAAAATATCATCATTGTCTGAAATTCCTCTTCGTACGGCATCTTCTCGCTTCTCTATTATTCCTCTTATCAAAGATATAACTTTCTTGTGGATGTATTTTGCTTTTCTGTTTGTAGCCGTAGGAAGAAATCTGCATAAAATCTAAACAAGTTATGACACGAGGATCCAAATGTCGAACGGAAAAAGTACTTAAATTCTGCTTAGTTATTCTATACGATTTCACCATAAATGCACCTTAGCGAGGGAAAGAAAAGGGTGAAAGGAGATGCCAAAATTAGCTCGCACTGCTCCTTTTGGAGTAGGAAAATTGACCTTCCTTCTTCAATGTTGCTACCAAAGGCAGCTCTTGATATTACATCTCCACCTAAGTTTAGAAACTCGTTTAACACATCTAACTCACAACTTCCTGTTTTGCCAACCAATTCCTCCCATCTATTTAACATTTCATCACAACACATAGCAAATGCTGGGAACATCCTCTGTAAGACAAGCATATAAATATTAAGAATTTTAAGTTACACGCCTTGACGGTTCAAAAAATATTTACATCAAGTTAACAAGTATTTACACTACTGGTTAAACACAGTGTAAACTTAAATCCAAAATATGAAATACCAGTGTCTAATTTAGGGTTCAACCAAGAATTTAAGACTAAACAATTAGTAATAATACCTTTAACTTCTCTACATGAAAGGCAGGGTTGAGTAACTTTCTGTGGGTGTCCCATTTTTCTCCGTCATAACTCGCAAGTCCAGTAACAAACAATTGGATAAAAGCATTGGCTTCAGGCTTGTGGAATTCATTATATCTGTTCAGCAATTCTCGAATTAGCTTTGGATCTGTTACTGTCACGCGAGGTGTCGGTCCATACCACAGCACAAAAATTTTCTCTGCTTCACATTCTCATTAGTTAGTATGTATTGTACTCGTGTTAGAAAACATTTAATTTCTATACACTGACAGTATATAAAAATTGTCACACTATTAAACTGTCTATTCACAATATGTTAAACTTGTAATCTGGAAAATAAAGACATGCAACATGCTACAACAGTTAAAGAACACTAAACAATGTAAATATTCTTTTTAATTACTGCATAAATAGAGTTTGAGCCTAACTCTAAGCCCAAAAGCTAGCTTACGACCAAGGACCTCAAATCCCACCGATGTAGGGCAACTCAACACTGCCAAAGCTACCTTACGAGGTGAGGATTGTTCAAGATCATATAAGGAGACCAATGACCTCAAATCGGTGGGGGACAACTCAACACTGCCGGTGTATATAAGTTAAATCTACTAAAAAATGTAGGCAATGGGGAAGAGGGAAAGGTGGAGTTAAGAATTTGGACTTACTGTAAGTGTTAGCAACATGCAGAAGAAAAGGATTAACCCAGGGTATGATATCATGAGTTAAGAGGGGTTGTTTCTTGGCTTCTTTAGACATTTTCATTATCTCTTTAAGGTTCCCAAACAACAATTTGTAGGGATAGCCATAGATGCCTTCCTTCTTCAGCTTCTTCTCTATCATCTTTGGCCACCACCATATTGTATACAGCAATTTTGCACAAACAATGGCTACCAAAATGCCAACTGTTGCAGCAATTAGTGTTGCAGCAGCCATAGATTTTTAAGAACTGAATAGCGAGACTATTCTCTTGAGTGCAGAGCAAAGATAAGAAGGTCTTTCTAAATTACACGGGGGAGAAGAGTTTATACCTTGGAACACAGATTGAAAAAATTAATGGAACTTGAACCCAGTGTATACATTTACTAAGTGGGACACGTGGAAGTTGGAAAATAGATGTTTGGTAAGCTTTTTAATATGCTTCTTAAATGTTCAAGTGAGATACATTTGACGAACAAAACAAACTTCGTTACCTGAGACATTTCTTTAATCCTAATTCAGCTGTAATAAGTCCAAATTAGGGTGTACGTGAATTCATAGTTTTTGTTAAATTAAATATTTTATGTACATATTTTTTAGGTCTGATTTAATATTATTTGATGGCATCCATTTATCAAAGAGGTTGAATGGTGCATTTGGTTTGTGAATATTCTCAACTACTTCGTCTCAATCAACTGTCTTCGGTCTTTTGTAACGCACAAAGATTAAGAAGTTTTACCCTGAGCTTGTGTAGTGGTTCGGAGCTGTTGAGCATTAGTTGGAAGCTGAGAGATTGAAGTCCTGAAGTTTTACATTTTAGTCCTATAAGATCCTAAGTAGAAGTTTCAGTTTGTTCAGATTAGCGTAGTTGTAGTTTATTCTTCCATTTTCATCCAAGTTACCGGTGAGAACTGTTGACTAGAGTTAATGAACAAGCTGATAAATTAACTATAGTTAATTGTGTAACTGTAATTGAAGGTTAGTTAGTATAGTATTAGAAGTTAGTTAGAAGTATACAGTATAAATACACTGTACACTTTGTATAAACATAACACTGTATCATTACTTATTCTTCAGAATGACAGGATTTTGTTTCTCTTGAGTGCTTCCTTCATTTGCATGTCTTCTTCCTCAAGCTCAATCCTTAGATCCATGGTAGCTAACATGGTATCAGAGCCACCAGAGTAGATCGAAAGTAGTTCTCAAGTCAGTCTCTACACTCGTTACTTCAATTTTGCAATTCTTCTGGAAAATTGTCCAATTGTAGCGTGTAGTAGAAAGTCTAGGGTTGATTCTTAAGAAGCAACTGAAAACGACGATTGGAGAAGAAACGATAAGTGATACTTTACATCTAGCAACTACAACCTCTGGTAATGTCAATTCCAGCACCAGCGTAACTGCATTTCCGTCAATTGACCACAATCACCCACTCTTCCTTCAACCAACAGACACTCCAGGTAGTACTCTAATCTCTCTTCAGCTTACTGGTTCAGATAACTACGCACCATGGAGTAGATCTATGAGGATTGGATTGTTAGGGAAGAGCAAGTTAGGTTTTGTAGATGGTCGATTTCCTAAGTCAAAGTTCGAACCTAAACTTCATGACCAATGGGAGAAAGTGAATGATGTAGTTCTCTCATGGATAATGAATGCAATAAAGTCAAGTTTACTTAGTAGTGTAGTATATGCCTCTAATGCTCACAAGGTGTGGGAGGACCTAAAAGAGATGTTCGACAAGGTGAATGGATCTAGGGTTCTGTATTTACATAGAGAAATTCATACTTTCACTCAAGGTACCATGTCTGTTGCTGACTACTTTTCCAAATTGAGAGACCTCTGGGATGAATTTGATGCGTTAATGCCTTGCCCTGGTTGTCCTTGTCCATAGTCGAAGAAGTATGCTCAGCACTTTGAGTATCATAGGTTACTGCAGTTTCCGATGGGATTGAATGAGTCCTACTCACAGTCAAGGAGACAAATTATGATGATGCCTCCAATCCCTAGCATTAACAAATCCTATTCTCTACTGATTGATCAAGAGAGTCAAAGGAATTTGGCTAATTTTACTCAAACTACCCAAACTACTAAAGGCATAGAAGGAGATGTATTCTATAGTAATAAGAATCCAACAAATTGAGGTGGAAATTTCAAGTATAGAAAGAAACAGGTTCAATATGAGTACTGTCATACAAGGTTCACACAAAGGAGAATTTCTACAAATTGCATGGTTATCCATCAGACTTCAAAGAGAAGAAAAAAGGGCAGAACTTTAAAGTGTATGCAAACAGTGTGAGTAGTCTAATGTTTCAAAATGCTGTAGAATCAGGGTATCAACAAGGTCCTTATGGAACTCAATCGAGGATACAATAAGTTCAACATTCTTACATGCCTCAGTTTGCCCAGACCACTCCTAACAATATTCCTACTGCTCCTTTCTTCACCAAAGAGCAGTATCAACAAATTCTTCATATGCTGGCCAAAGGGAATGAAGAGGGTCCAGAATCATCCGCCAAGTTAGCTGATGTAGGTACTCTAATTACTATGATGTCCAATTATCTTAAGAATAATTGGATTATAGACACATGAGCATCAAATCATATGACTTATCAACTTGATGCTCTTACCTCCTGTCAGTCCATTCCCAATTCAGAGAAGTGGAAAGTTCAATTATCTACTGGGAATGTATTATCTGTATCACATAAAGGGACCTCCTCAGTACTTAGAAATAATAATATTTCTAATGTGATGTACATTCCAGACTTTAAATACAACTTGCTCTCAGTGTCTCAACTCACTAAAGAACTTCAATGCACAGATGCATTCTTCCCCGACTTCTGCATTTTCCAGGATCTCTATAGTGGTTAGGCAAAGGGGATTGGTAAGGAGGAGCGTGGTTTGTACATACGTCAAGGAGGATCATCTCAGGATTCTACAGCAACACCAGACAATAAGTGTGCTCATACAACCATCTTACCTGATTCTGAAGTACTATGGCATAGGAGATTAGGACATGCTCCTATTGATGTAATAAGGAAGTTAGATGCTCTTATTACTCTAAAGACAGGGACTAAGTACTGTCATGTATATCCAGTTGCTAAACAAACTAAACTGCCTTCCCCTCCAAGTACTTCAGTATCTCAATCTGCATTTGACTTAGTGCATTATGATATCTGGGGGCCATATAGAGTTTCTTCTCATAGTGGTAAAATGTATTTTGTTACAGTAGTTGATGACTATACCAGATATACTTGGATATTTTGCTCAACTTCAAGTCAGAAGTTATAGTTGTACTAAGAGATTTTCTCACTCAAATAAAAGACATGTTTTTAGCTTCCATAAAAATCTTAAGGAGAGATAATAGTAGTGAGTTCTTTAGTAATGAGTTTAAACAGTTGCTCTCCAATCTTGGTATACTTCATCAGAGTTCATGTGTCTACACCCCTCAACAAAATGGAATTGTTGAGATAAAACACAGAATTATCCTAGACATGACCAGGTCTATCAGGTTTCAGGCTGCTGTTCCTCTAAGGTTTTGGGGTGAATGTGTTGCCACTGCAGTTTACCTCATCAACAAGCTGCCCTCTAGAACACTTGGGTACAAATATCCATTTGAGTTACTTTACTTTGCATCCTCCTTCATTGCAACACTTAAAGGTCTTTGGTTGTCTGTGTTATGCAACATGCCCCAGAATTGGTGACAAGTTCTTACCAAGAGTTATTCCTGCTGTCTTCTTGGGCTACTCTTAATCTCAAAAGGATTATGTTCTGTATGACTTAAATGATAAGTCTTTCTTTGTTAACAGAAATGTTGTTTTTCAGGAAGGCATTTTTCCTTTCAAGCATGTATTATCTTCTGGTAGCACTATTTTTCCTATACTGGATATGTTCTCACCAAATAGTGCAGATCCCAGGATCTCTGCTGTAGATTCATCTCCTAAGTTGATATTCCTTCACAAGAGGCTAGTGTTACGTCTGAGGGGAAGCTTTCTCATTCTCCTATGGCTACTCATCAATATACTACAAATCCTGAAGGTACCTTCACAGATAATGCAACACCTGGTGACACTCTTGCTAAGACTCATTTTGATGTTGCATCACCTAGTGTAGTGGCTAATACACCTGATGTTATACCTGCTCAGGTAAGAAAAATCCTCCAGGTCCAGCAAACCTCTCATATGGATGTAAGATTATATGGTGCAGTCCAAAGTTGCTAAGTGTTCTTGTCCTATTTCAGCTTATGTAGGTTACGTTCACATTACTCCTTCATACAGTAGGAGCTTGACACTCATTCAGCATGTTCTGAACCTTAGTCTTTTACTGAGGCAGTCACTGATCCTCAATGGGTAGAGGCTATGAAGTTGGAGATTGCAGCCCTAGAGGAAAACAAAACCTGGAGCATAATTGATATGCCTCCTGGAAAATTCCTATAGGTTGCAGGTGATATTCAAAATTAAGTACAAGGCCTCAGGAGAGGTTGAAAGATACAAGTCCAGACTATTTGCCAAAGGATATAGTAAAAAAAGAAGGGCTGGACTACAGTGAAACCTTCACTCCTGGTGCTAAAATGGTAACAATCAGGTCCATTGTAGCTCTTGCTGCATCTCAGCAGTGGATGATGTACCAGATGGATGTTTATAATGCATTCCTAAATGGTGATTTGGTTGAAGAGGTGTTCATGCAGATTTAACAGGGGTTTGCAAGCTAGGGGAGACTAAGAAGGTTTGCAAACTCCAAAAGTCCTTATATGGTCTTAAACAAGCATCAATACAGTGGAATGTGAAGTTAACAGAGGTACTTCTGCAGATGGGGTTGAAATAGAGTCACTATGACTATTCATTGTTCATTAGAAGAGTTAATAGTGACATAATTACCATCCTTGTGTATGTGGATGACATGCTGATCACAGGGAACAATGATAAGTTACTTTGTGACAGTAGAGTAAAGTTGTAGAAGAAGTTCAAGATGAAAGGACTTAGGGGAATTGAAATTCTTCCTCGGAACTGAATTTGCCAGATCAAAGGAAGGGACCCTTATGTACCAAAGAAAGTATGCACTTGAGTTGATATCTGAAGCAGGTTTAGGTAGAGCAAAGCCTTCTAGTACACCATTGGAGTTGAACCAAAAACTCACATCTGTAGAATATGACAACTGCATTCAAAACTGCAAACAAGAAGGTGATCATGAGCTCAAAAGTCCTAGTTGTTATCAAAGACTTGTTGGAAGGTTGTTGTATCTCCCCATGACCAGATCGATATTGCCTTTGCAGTGCAGGTCTTGAGTCAGTATATGCATTGTCCCAAGGTGTCTCATATGGAAGCTGCTCTTAGAGTAGTCAGATACATCAAACAAGCACCAGGTTTGGGGTTACTTATGCCTGCAGAAAGTACAGACAAGCTGATTGCTTATTGTGATTCTGATTGGGGATCATGTATAGAGTCAAGGAGATCTGTAACTGGGTACTTGGCCAAATTTGGAAATGCACTGGTGTCTTGGAAGTCGAAGAAACAAATGGTTGTATCCAGAAGTTCAACTGAGGCTGAGTTCAGAAGTATGGCTTCATGTGTAGCAGAAGTCACTTGGATGGTAGGGTTATTCAAGGAACTTGGAGTCAAGATTCAATAGCCTATAAGTTTGATATGTGACCGTAAGACTGCTATACAAATAGCATCCAATCCTATCTTTCATGAAATAACTAAACATATTGACATTGATTGTCATTTTGTAAGGGAGATATGTGAAGGGCTGCTGAAGATAGAGTATGTTCATACTAAATACCAACTAGCAGATTTACTGACAAAGAGCTTGGGGAAGTTTCAACATGATCAGTTACTCAACAACCATCAGCTTGAGGGAGAGTGTTGACTAGAGTTAATGAACAAGCTGATAAATTAATTGTAGTTAACTATGTAACTGTAATTGAAGGTTAGTTAGTATAGTATTAGAAGTTAGTTAGGAGTATATAGTATAAATACACTGTACACTTTGTATAAACATAACACTGTATTATTTCTTATTCTTCAGAATAACAGACTTCTGTTTCTCTTGAGTGCTTCCTTCATTTGCATGTCTTCTTCCTCAAGCTCAATCATTAGATCCATGACAGCTAACAAGAACTACATGTACACCAACCCCAGTGTCTCTAGTCTCTACCTTCAAGAAAAAAGAAGTTAATGATAAGAAAAGTAGAGGTGCAAAATTATTTATACAGATTAGGGGTGTTCGTTGGTCGGTACGGTACGGTATTTAGACATTTCGGTTCGGTTTCGGTATTCGGTTTCTTAAAATTCTATACAAATACCGTACCTAATTAAATTCGATATGGTTCAGTTTTTCTCCTTTCGGTTTCGGTTTATTCAGTACGGTAACTTCGATTTATTCGGTATGAATACTAACTAGTGCGTAGAGTCACATACTGTAATATTCTAAATTAAAGCACTCAAAATTACAAAACTAAAAACGGTTGTTGACAAAAAATTTGTACAAAACCAGCAAATGTCAACCTAGAGAGAGAAAATTGTGTATAAAGGAATAAATTTGGTCATTAGAAATGTCTTGTTACCTGCATAGGGTTAATTCATGAACTTATAAAATAAAGGAAATCAAATTTTTAGATATTTTATATTTATGTTATAATTAATAATATGTGTATTGCGTAATATAATATATATATATTTCGGTACGGTATCAATATTTCAGTATTTTATTTTTAGATACCAAATATCAAACCTAATACCAAACTATTTTTAAAACTTAAACCAAATATCATACAGAATACCAAAATATCGAATACCAAATATCAAAATTTTAAATTTCGATACCATAATTCAGTATTTATCAAATTATACACCGCCCTAATACGACTAATGAAAAACTAGATTGATAAAATATCAAGTCGTACGATCGGGGTATTCTGTGGTCGCTGACACAAGATTATCCCAGTGATGTTAACTTCAAATAATTGCACTATTGTCGTACCACATTTTATGCATTTTAGATGAAGAAGGGGACCAAGTCATATAATACAATGGCTAAGGCCCAAGGTCTTACTAGATGTACAAATATGGAATTAGGATTTCAAGTTTATGAGTTTAGAATTTTAATTATTTTAAGTTATTAAGTTCTAAAATAATAATTTATACATATTCAATAAATTTTTTAAAATAAATATAAAGATCGAACCAAAACTATTAAATTCGACCGAACTCGCTGACTACACTGTAGCTCCGCCCTGGGCACAACCTAGCTAGAAAAAAAATGGCTTTAATTTGTCACTGCATTTAGCAACTGTATTGGGTAAGATCTGTTGACGACAGGTGTCGAATAGGAAAGAGCAATTATATTTATTGATGTTCAACTAAGAATTTATTGATAGCTAAATCACTCATTTATAAAGTTAAAGCTGAAATATTAGTGAATAGATTATCTGAACTAAGTAAATACGCAATCTTACCAAGTGGGGGTTTGTTGGTCATGTCAAGCTGCGTTTGTATGAGCTAGTTAGGGATATCGTAGATATGCCTTATATTCAATCTCATATTTGATGATTTGAATATATTTTTGTAAATTTTATTTGATATAAAAATTAATATTTAATATTATTTTATGATAGTTATTATTAATTGCTTAATTGATCTGATAAAGTTTTTGATTAAATTTTGGACTTATAATTATGATGGAGATCATGATAATGAGAGTAAAGTTTATATAAATTAATTTAAATTTGTTCATGATCATATGATTATTAATTTGGATATTAGTAATCCGGTTAGATCAATATCTATGTGATCGTCTTTATGGGATAAAGATTTATTGATCTCATTAACTGAATCACATATATAGATGATGCATATAGAGATATGACCATTGAACTTACTCATCGGATAATTCCTAATGGTCAGAATTACCATAAATTGTCAATAGGATATCCTCTTGAAGAATGTGATGTAAGGATTTTCTTTGACATGAGATCATCATAGTAATTGACAAGTTATTTATTGTGTTTTGATACTAGACACCTATGGCCCCAGGGCGATAGTTGAGCTATTGGGTATGATTAAATACTTGTAGAGTTAGTGATTGATCAAGATGAGATCTATCAACTCTTGGTAATGAGTTTAAGCTCATGTTGTCATGCATAAACGACAAAGTTAACAATTGAATGAAAAAAAGAAGAAGAGTTTCTTAGGTCATTCAATGGTCGATTATATTTGACATGAACACATAGTTAGTCCCCTATTGACATTTGATAGTTGAATCATATCCTAGGATAACCCAGAGCTGGACGGAAGGAATTACTACATTATTTTTCAACGGGTTCTTGAGAGTAATTTATATACTTCAGTCTATCCGGCCGTTAAGAAGTGTTGCTAGATGCCACCTTTGATTATTTTATTAATCCGATTAATTTATTATCAGTTTAGTATTGAACCTATGGGGTTAAAAAATAACAAGTGTTCTGATCTTTGCTAAAGAATTAGTAATATGTAATATATATGTGTAATATGTATATAACATAATTAATATAAATTTATATAGAGATTATATATTTAATATTAATTTATTCTTACAATCCAATTTGAATCGGATAAACAAACGTGAAAGTCCAATTGGTCTAAGTAACATGAATTGGACTTCGGCACTTCAATCCCTTTAAGAATGAGATTCGAACTTTTTAGAAAATTCTATTATAGACGATAAATTTACGTCGAGAAAATAAAATCAGGACCGAAAAATATCGTAACAATTGTAGTATCTTTTTTCGAATATTTGAGTGTACAATCTCTATGAATCCCCTGATTCTTCTTTTCAACAGTAAATAAAAGAGCCTCCGAGCTTAATCTTGAATTTTATTTTCTTTTAATCAAAATGCTTGAAGCTTGATCTTAATCTTGACGTACTTTAGTCCAAAGGCTTGCAGCTTGTTCTTGAATATTCCCCTTGATCTTCTAAATCCTTCGAACACTTGAATGCTTGTAGTTTTCAGAGAAATCCGCAGCGTTTGATCCACGAGCTCCCTCTTGCTTCTTGTTATAACTTCTGGTGTCTTTTCTGAGTTATGAAGACCCCTATTTATAGTTGTGAGAGGGAAGAGTTGTGATAAGAACAAACTCTTTCCGACCAATCAAATTGAAGTGTGACATGGCCGCCATTTGATTGGCTAGAACATGTCACTTGTACACGTGACACGATTTCATTGGCCTTTTAATGTGACTTGGCATGCCTTGTCATTTTGACACGTGACATGATCCCATTGGCTCTACTGTTTGATTTGGTGCGCCACGTCATTTGACACGTGGCACCAAATTGGGCCTCTAGGAAGATGACATATTGGGCCTAATAAAGTGGGCTCATCATTTGTAGCCCAACTAAATGGGCTAGCCAATAGATTAAGACTTATTTTTAATCCATATATGTTAGAATTATATAATTAATTCAATTATATTAGCCCGTAATATTTATTTATTTGAACCAATATATCTTGAATTTAGAATATAGTCCAAACTATTTTACGGATTTAATTCCGACAAATTTTAAATGCCTACAAATGCCCCCTATTTCAAGACTTGTTGTGTGAATTTAAAAAAAACTAGGCTTGAAGTAAAGAACTCCATACGTACATATAGTCACGAAAAACATCCCATGCATTGAATAGTGCATAGTATAGGTTTCCAGTTCATGACAACGCATGCCATACATTTCAAGGCAAAGTAAAAAAACCAGTTTTTACAAAACACAATTTCCAACAAAATCTTCTTATGATAGGAATCAAATGCCGCCTAAAAGACTTTCCAGAGTTAACATACGACATTTTTTAATTTTAATCCTAGTTAAATTTAGTTCTTTTTTAGAAAGCAAACAACTTATAAATTTTTACACAATAAAATAACTAAGATCCTTTTCTTCAAAAGTAGCTCATGCACGTATGACCGTTTTAATTCCCGCCTCCGCACAGCTTCATCCTCAAGCATCTTAAATCCAACTAGGCATCAAATTCCTTACCAATTTTAGTTTGGACACATAAGGATTAAGTCAACCGTCTTTATACAGCAAATCCCACACCGGCCCATGATTTGTTAACGTGTCCTCTCCAAATCTATATAAACCCCATGTACTTGCATTTGTTGAGTATCAATTGCAATACTAGCAAGTCACCTGAGTCTATTTTTTGGACTCGGAAACATCAACGCGAAGGTAATTTCTTCTTCTTTTCTCGTGTTTTTCCCCCTTATTTTACTTGTTGTCTCCTTTTCTTGTTTTTAGAAGTAACTTCGTAAAACTACAAAGTCCTTTATAAGTTCGAGATGAAGGCCTTTAAAAGTTTGTGATGACGATCTTTAAAATTTGCGGCGGAAAATCATAAAAGTTCACGATGAAGACCATTTAAGGTTCACAGCAAAGACCCATAAAACTTCGCGATAAATACCTTTAAAATTTGTGACAGAGACCCATAAAATTACGTGCAAAAATTCTTAAAAGCTCATGGTCAAGATCTTTAAAAGTTCGCGATGAAGACCTTTAAAAACACGCTACGAAGACTCTTAAAAATTTATGGCAGAAATCTTTAAAGTCGACAGCAGGGACTCTTTAAAGTTCATCGTGAACACCTTCACAAGCACCCTTAAAAGTTCAAAATGTACGCCTTTTAAAAGTTTGGAACGAAAACCTTAAAACTATGAATGCCTTTAAAAGTTCGTAACGAAAAAAAGAACTTTTAAAATAAAATTCCGACACAGACATCCCTTTTTTTTAACGTTTCAGGCGAAAATTCTTTTTTTTTAATTTATCCATGCTCTCTTTCAAGATTGCGATTGTTACTCTTTCCTTTTGACTTAGGTACTAACAATTTTTTTTTATGCAGGTTGAACATGGTTTACTTCAGAGACTCGACATCCTCTTCCTCCACGTCCAAGTACCTTGTAATTTCAGAGCACAAGGATAGTAAAATGGGGACCAGATTACTAGTTGATACACCACTGACCTACTTATATGCAACTTCGTGGCCATCCTTGCAAAATCCATTTCGTTTGGTAGATTGGACCTTTGAAAACACCAAACGTAAATTCAATACATGGACTCTCCGTTCCCCTAATCACAAACTTAAAAATGTGGCAAGTTCCCTCCCATGCTCAGGACAACGAATCCTCAAAGGAGAAGTATACTGGAGTGATTCCTTAACTTTTGGTGGCGAATTTCATTATATACCCGGCTATTGGGAGTGGACCAAAGATATTCTTAGTAGGAACCATCGTGCATTGAGGGCCACCAATATTTATGATGATGTCTATGCCTCATTGTTTACTTATGATCATTCTACAAGTATCATGCAAGCCTATTGCGAGGCTTGGTGTCCTATGACAAACACGTTACTTACCTCAGTTGGAGAGTTATCCATATCCCTTTGGGATTTGTGCACTATTGGGGGTCTGCCTTTAATGGGGTCCTTATGAGGAAGTTATTCCAAATATTCGAGAACTTACAGGTGCTTACGACAAGGATAAAATGTTCCTTCCATAAGCCTGTCAGCAATTGTTTGATGCATATCACCAACTTCGAGAGGGAAACACTAAAAATCATAACGTCCCTGTAAGAAGATGGATTGAGTTTTGGAGCAAAAAAGTTTTAAAGTATGAACAACCTCCAGCGAGAAAAGAAAAGAAGTCAGCTCGTCCCAAATCAACACACAACCCTACTGGAGCCATAGGTAAGATGGTCAATTGGTCGTAAGTTGAAGATGCATTATTTGTTAAACTTGGCGTTGGAAGTGACAAGAAAGACGAAGTATACTTGGCTGTTTTTTTATCATGCTGGTTATGTGTCTTTGCGCTCCCTACAAAGGAAGGCGACTTAATTCGGCCTAAGACTTTCAAGATTGCAAGACTTCTAGCGTGTGGGAAAAGAATTAACCTCATCGTTCCGGTCTTAGCTAGCATTTACAGGGGATTAAACGCAATTTCAAATGGCTCACCACTCGATTCTTCTAGAGTTTACTTTCCAATTCATTATGTGTATGGTTGGTTGGCCTGCTACTTCAAGACTCATTTTGCTCTAACGAATAGGCCGACTACTCCTCTGAGGCCATATACTCAGGTGAGGGAACATCGAGATACTTTGGTAATGATGACACGAGAAAACGTATTCATGGAGGAGAAAGTGCCATATGGACTTCCACAATGCCAAGCAATCCTCAACCGTATTATTATCGTGATGATGGAAACGAGGAAGAGCCCGAGTCAAATTATTTTATGAATATTCGCTAGAATTACCTTCCTTTGAGAAATGGATCGACCTTCATCATGAAGCATTATATCCCTCATCGTTTCAGTCATCAATTCGGTTTTTATCAAGACATCCCCGGTTGCTTGGATCAAGATTTTCGTGAGTTCTCTTCAGACAAAGGATTGGAACTTTTACAAATTTGTGTTTTGTCTAAAAGTAGGTCAAATGCCACATTTCCCCCTATAATGACCAAGATGAAGAAGCATGTTTTGTCCGATTATAAGTCTTGGCGAGAAAGAGTGCTTGGGCGCTTCCTTGAAAACCACTTGCAATCTTTGGTGAATACCGTTGGGCCAGTTACTACTACGCCTTCAGAGATCACGCCTCAAGAGCAGAACAGGGAGGGCAAGCCTCCTACTTTAAAACCTAAAATGGTTGTACCATGCGACGTCAAGGGACCTCCATATAAAGAAGTTCACAAGAAGGTCCTTGTTGAGACCCATCAAGCCAACGAGGGTTCCTTTCCATTAGTGTCACGACCCGAAATCCCACCTTCAGGCCGTGATGGCGTCTAACATTGAACCCGCTAGAAAAGACAACATTACTAGATATTCCGATTTATTCCTTTGCTATTTAGAATTTTAAAAGTGACATATAAGAACAAATAGAAATGAGAATGCGGAAGGTAAGAAATTCAACAAACTAAAATAATAAATCTTACGAAAATTTCCTTAAACATACCCCTAGAACTGGTGTCACAATTTCACGAACTGTCTAAGATCTTGCTAAAAACAAAGTCCGAATAAAGAGTGCAACTGTCTCATAAGTACAAGAGAAGACATAAAGAAAAAGGAATGAGATAGGAGGTGACGTCAAGGCCTGCGGACGCCTGCAGGACCACCTCAGTGTCGCCTGTGGACTGAAGGATACTCCCTCGATCACTGTCCACCGGGTCCGGTACCGTAATCTACACAACATAAAGAAGTGCAGGTGTAGCATCAGTACAACCGACCCCATGTACTGAGTAGGTTCCGAGCCTAACCTCGGAGAAGTAGTGACGAGGCTAGGACACGAAAAATAATAAACACATGTGCAATTCAATAATATATGTAACAAAATAACGGTAGGAAGTAAACAATTAAGTACCAATATGGGGAAAACATTCTGGAGTACAAAGGGGAGAACACCTATCGAGTAATAGAACATAGCAACCGTCTAGTATCAAAATAACAACAGAGAACAACAAGTGCACGACATCACCCTTTGTGCTTTACTCTTGTTCTCACCAAAACAAGTGCACGACATCACCCTTCGTGCTTTTACCTCACAATATCATGGCACGACATTATCCTTCGTGCATTATCTCTCATATCATGGCACGACATCACCCTTCGTGCTTTTAAAATCACAGTATCGACACGACATTAACCTTCGTGCTTTTAAATGTAAAATCATGGAACGACATCACCCTTCGTGCTTTTACACTCTTCCTCATCCAAGAAATAATCAGAACAACAATTTGGCAAGGAAGAACCACAATACAAATCATAATTTACAACATCCCGACAAGGGAACAATAACAGCAATATCACCGTCCCGGCAAGGGACACAGCTATAACCAATCTCACTGAATGTACACCATAGCCAAATAATCCTCAACCGAACAACTAATCAACAATGTTCACAACCAAGTATTTCCAACAATTGAATAATATCCAAAATGGAAGCTACCTCATAACACAGTGAATATCGAAAAAAAACACATATACCATAAGATATGACTCACGGGTATGCTTGACAACAAGGTATATGTATTCGTCACCTCACCTATACATTGAACATGATAATAACACGTAGCACATATGACTAAACACCTATTCCCTCAAGCTAGGGTTAGGCCAAACACTTACCTCGACTCCAAGAATCTAAATCAAGCCTCTAGCACCGCCTTTCCATTCGAACCCAACTCCAAATTAATAGTATCTAGACATAATCGACTCAATAATATCAATAAATGCTAAATAAATCAATTCCAATGCTTAATTATATAATTCCCAACATTCTTCCCAAAATTTCAAAAATCGACCCCGGGCCCGCTTGGTCCAAACACGAGGTTCGGACCAAAACCCGATCACCCATTCCCCCACGAGCCCGAATATATAATTTATTTTGAAATCCGACCCCAAAACGGGGTCAAATTCCCAATTAATCAAAAATCCCTAACTCTACCAAAATCCCCAATTTTCTACCATTAAAACCCTAGATTTCTTGATAAAAGTTGATGAAAATCATTAGGAAGTTGAAAGAAACTAGTTAGGGGTTACTTACCTATGATTTGGGAAGAAACTCTCTAGAGAAAATCGCCCTTGGTCTCCTATTTTGGTGAAGAAATAAAGAAGAAATCGGATGAACATCTAACTTAAACACTGCCCGACCCTCGTACCTGCGCTTTCGCAGGTGCGAAAAATCTATCGCACCTGTGGAAATGGGATAATCCACTGAAGGCCGCACCTGCGGAACCGCTTCTGTGAGGAATGAGTTGCACCTGCGGAATTGGGCTGGCTGGGGCTGGACCGCACCTGTGGCTGCTTATCCTCACCTGCGGTCGCACCAGAACTGGTGCAACAACACTGATTTTTCAACTGTAAACACCCCGGAACCCACCCGAAACTTACCCGAGCCCTCGGGGCTCCAAACCGATTATGCACACAAGCTCAAAAACATCCTATGGACTTATTCAAGTAACCAAAACACTATAATAACATCATGAACATCGAATTAAACCTCAAAATGAATGAAATTCCTTTAAAATTCCAAAACTTCTAAATTTTCCATTTTCGATCCGAATCACGTCAAACTAAGTCTGTTTCCCACCAAATTTCACAGATAACACATATAAGACATATTGAACCTGTTCCGGGCTCCGTAACCATAATACGGGCCCAGTATCACAGATTTCACATCAAATATCATTTTAAAAAACCTTTATATTTTTCAGAAAATAATTTTCTTCATAATTTCATTTCTCGGACTTGACACCTCGAAATTCGATTCCTTGCATACACCCAAGTCCTATATTTTCCTACGGACCCTCCGGGACCGTCAAATCACGAGACCGGGTCCGTTTACCAAAAATATTGACCAAAGTCAACTTTACTCAAATAATTAATACAAAATCATCATTTTATCAATTTTCCACTTAACGGCTTCCCAACTACATGCCCGGGATGCGCACGTACATAGAGGTGAGATAAAAAGGAGGCTTTCACGGTCTCGGAATACGAATTTAGCAAAAATTACATGGGATGACCTTTTGGGTCATCACAATTAGGTACCATTGTTCTTACCTCCAACAAACGTCCGTCCCAAAACGAGAGTGATAGTAGTCATGGAGATCAAAACTTCAAGCGGGTGAATCCACATTCTAACAAACAAGGAGATGCTAATTTTGGTGTCGTCGAGATTACTGACACTTTGACGGCTATCAAAGAGGTAACGATTAAAACCTTCATATTATTTTATAATATCCAAGTAGTTTAACTAATTATATATCCTTTTCTATGCAGGCAAATAATGTTCATATTTCAATGGCATCCCACCAAAGCAAGCCCCAAGGTAGTAGCGAATCTGTCAAGGAGCCAGACTCAAGGAAATCACTTCCAATATCTAAGTCAGACCTAGAGGCAACTTTCATTCCTAGTCTTGGAGCGAAATCGGGGCCTAATTTTCACCAACGATCAGCACCAACCATGTCTATCTTTGATGGAAGAAATATTGTCTTGACTTTTCGCAAGGATTTCATTCTAAATGCTTGGGCTTAAATTCATGACAAACTCAAGGATCTTACCGCAGACAATGCTTCTTCTCTTCAATTCGAGATCGAAGTAATTCTCGAGGAGATGGACGGAAATGGTGTGGATATTTCACCTCTAAAAGGACTACTGACATCTTTCTTTAAGCTTGCCACATCATATGACCAAGCACGGTCAACTCTTTCTGACAAGGTTGTGGATGTTGAAAAATCAGAGTCATTTTTAAACACCAAGGAACAACTTGATCTTGTCTTGATTGAGAAAGGGGAGAAGGCCGAGAAATTATCTGATGTGAGTCGATCTCTCAAAGAGGCCAAAGAGAAGGTTAAACAGTTTAGAGCTCTTCGAGCTATTGTCAAGAAAGAGGTTAAAGAGATTGAATCTAGAGTCTCATCTGCTGAAGAGGAGTACCGTAGATGTTCTGATGTTTCCTTGGCAACTCCTGATGACTTGGCCGACGTGGAGATGAAGAAACAACACCTAGAGGCAACTCTTAAAGACTTGGCCAATTACAATTTGTGTTTAGATTAGTCAATATAGAGTATTTTTATTCGCTTTTTTTCCGCATTTGATTAACTAGCGTCTATTCTTAGGAATGAAAACTCTATCTATTTTATTTTATATCACGCGTTTTCATTAATGCCCCTGCTTCCTTTGCGGTTCAATATCAATAGTTCTTTGCTTATTATGATGTATTAATATCCCCATGATGGAACTTGACTTTTTTTTTAAATGTCGTTGGCGTTCATGTCTCGAAGTTCTCTGTATCTGGAAATACATCCTCCTTCTTTGAGAATAATATTGTTCATCATCCTTGCACCTTTTGTGGTGGGAGATATATATCTCAATGTGAGAACGTTAAAAGTATGTGCCATTTAGTATTCTTTTAGAAACTAAACTTTAAAATCCAAGACATATCCAAAATTCGCAATCAAACAACTTCAAAATCACCGCAGGTAATATTTTGAAACCAACTTTAGATTCCACCACGTTGAAAATTTTGGATTTGCACAGTCTCACTAAAAAAAACATATCTTAGTTTATGAATGTCGAAATTATTAACCGCTTGATTTTATGAAAAATAGACTTCGGGATCTAGGACATATACAAAATTCGGAATCAAATAATTTGAGAATCGTCCCAGATATTATTTTGAATCTAACTTTAAATTCCGACACGTTGATAGTTTCTGATTTGTGCAGTTTCACCAAAATTTTATATCTTGATGTAGGAATGTCGAATTCATGAACCACTTGATTTTATGAAAAATAAGCTTCGAGTTATAGGACATATCGAAAATTCGGAATCAAATAACTTGAGAATCGTCCCAGATATTATTTTGAATCTAGCTTTAAATTCTGACATGTTGATAGTCTCAGATTTGCGCGAATTCACCAAAAAAATTGTATCTTGATGTAGGAACGTCGACATCACAAACCGTTTGATTTTATGAAAATGAGACTTCAAAATATGAAACATCTCCAAAATGTAGGATTTAATACTTTAAGGATAGTTTCAGCTAATATTTCGAAGTCAACATCAGATTTTGATATACCGACAATTTCGAATTGGCGTGACTTTATTAAAACTTTTGTGTTTTGGTATGGAAGCTTCGAAGTCACAAGACGTTTTTCTTGCTATCAATCAAAATTCAATATCCCCTTTATTTTAGAGGTGAGCGAATATGAAGTCCAACCAAATTGAAGGTTATATAAACATGAAGATATAGCGAATCCCCAGACTTTGATGTAAACATTGTCATAATTTTAGTGAAGACACTATTTTACCATAGAATCTTGCCCCCTTTAAATCAAATGGGACCCAAATTTTAACAAAAAAATGGTATCTCAACTCGATTTTCAAGTGGTGGTTGAATGGATTACATTTCATTGTACTTTATCCGAACAAGAAGGGGGCAATATGTATCTTTTGAACTCATGTGACTGAACTGAGAATGAAACTCTAAGCTGCCTACGTACCTCGATGAAGAGGATCAAGTCATACCGTAGTTCAGAATGGGTATTTTTTTTATGTCCTAATTTTTGTCTAGGCCGCCTCTTTCGAGGTTTTCAACCTAGCGGACTTTTATTTTTTTATATCCTAACTTTTGTCTAGGTCGCCTCTTTCGAGGTTTTCAACCTAGCCGATTCTTTTTATTTATTTATTTATTTTACTTTTTTAGGTAGGCCGTACATAGTTTAGACTCATGGGGGCCAGGAGTGTAGGAACATGCAGTTTAGGCTCATGCGTCAAGGAGCGTGGCACATCAAGGATAATATTTCTTCAAAAACTTGCCATTGATAGGGCCGATTCTCATGCCATTTGCATCAACCAGCTTGTAATCCCCACTTGAATAAGCTTCTTGCACGATATACGGCCCGTTCCATTTTGAAGTGAACTTCCCTACAGGTTTATGAGAAGTAATAATGGGTCTTCTTATGACAAGGACTTGATCTTCTACTTGAAAGGATCTCGGGCGAACTCTCTTATTAAAGGCATAAGACAATCAAGCTTGATAGCATCAAGACTCTGTTGAGCTTCCAACCTCTTCTCATCAATAGCCTCCAACTCTGCTAATCGAAGTTGTGCATTTTCTTCATCAGTGATTCCTTCTTGAATAGCAGTCGTAATGAAGGTATTTGATGCTCCAGTGGCAAGACGACTTCGACTCCATAAACGAGTGCATAAAGGGTCGCTTGTGTTGGCGTGCGATGAGTTGTCCTATATGCCCACAGAGTTTCCTCCATACGGTCATTCCAATCTCGTTTGGATTTGGAGACGACTTTCTTTAGCAAGTTGCATAGAGTTTTGTTGAATGCTTCAGCTAGACAATTGGTGGCAGCGTTATACATCGAAGAGTTACGTTGCTTGAAACCAAAGAGATCACAAAATTGTTCATCAACCTATTATCTAATGGCTTTATGTTATCCGTTATTATGTAACTAGGAACGCCAAAGTGATAGATTATGTTTACTCGGAAAAACTTGCAACATTTTCCTTCTTTACCTCCTTAAGAGCAACAACTTCAGCCCATTTTGAGAAGTAGTCAGTTGCATCCAAGATGTATATGTGCCCACCAGAGGACTTTGGCAGTGGTCCAACAACATCCAATCCCCAAGCGTCAAACAGACAGGTTGCAACAGTCGGGTGCAACACTTCAGGAGGTTGGTGAATAAAATCGCATGGAATTGGCAAGTCTTGCATCTTCGAGCGTAGTCCAATAAATCTTTTACCATCGTTGGCCAATAATATCCCATCCTTTTTATATGGAAGTGAAGCTTTGGTCCAAACTGGTGTGACCCACATACCCTACAATGTGCCTCTTTCAAAGCTTGGAGTGATTCTTCTTCCCCTAAGCATCACAAGAGTACTCCCTCGAACGACCTTCTTTATAGAGTATCTTTGTAGTAAAGGAAGCGAGGTGCACGACGACGGATTTCAGTCCTTCTCCTCGGATTTTCTGGAAGTATCCTATAACATAAGTAGTCGATAATATGTTGTCGCCATTCTTATTTCTCAATTTCAGAAACAACGACAAGATGCTTGAGTTTATTTTCTTCACCTTCAGCCTCATTTGGTGGCAATACTACCCATTTTTGGCACACAGTAACTTGCGCTTGATCGGGCAGGGTTAACGATGAAGCTAGGGCAACTAAAACGTCAACCTTCTTATTTTCTTTCCTTGGCACATGTTGAATAGTCACATCACCGAGCCACTCCATTAATTTTTTAGCGTAATCGTGATATGGACGTAGTTCAGGCTTCTTGACTTCGTAACTAACTAGAAGTTGATTGACCACTAACTAGGAGTCACTAAAGACTTGCAATTGTAATTTCTTCATATCAACAGCCATTTCAAGCCCAAGTATTGATGCTTGATACTCAACAACATTGTTGGAGCAGAGTTGCGTCAACGTAAAAGAGTAGGGCAGAACTTCACCTTGAGAAGTGACAAATACTACACCAGCACCAGCTCCCCCATGATGCACAACACCATCAATGTACATCTTCCATGGAGATTGAACTTTACGACCATTGCGACCTCATCAGGTAGTTCGTCAGTTAGCTCCCAGTCATCAGGTATCGGATGATCTACCAAGAAGTCTGCCAATGCTTGTCCTTTTACAGCATTTTGGGAGATGTACAAAATCTCGAATTGTTGAAATTGGAGGTACCATCTCGCTAGTCGATCACTAAGAACAGGTTTTGGCATCACGAACTTGATGGGATTTGCTTTGGAAACAAGACGGACAACATGATCTTGAAAGTAATGCTTCAACTTTTGAATTGATAAGACTAGCGCCAAACACAACTTTTCAATTGGCGAATAGTTCATCTCGTTTGGTGTCATCATCCTGCTCAAGTAGTAACGAGAGTTTTCTTTCCCCTCACTATTTTCTTGGGCCAACAACGCTCCAACAGATATTTCTTGTGCTGAATGTATAGTATCAACAACTTTCCAAGTATAGGGGCTGCTAAAACTGGAGGCTTCATCAAGTAGGATTTAATGCTCTAAAAGGCATTGCTACAAGATTGGTCCCACTTGAAAGGAACGCCCTTCTTCATGAGGCGACTAAATGGTTGGCACCTCCCAACTAGGTTTGAGATGAATATCCTAAGGTATGTTAGCTTTCCTTGCAGAGTTTTTAATTCATGAATATCCCGAGGCTCAGACATTTTCAAAATTGCATCTACTTTGGCTTGATCAATTTTGATCCCTTGATGCCGGACAATAAAACCCAAGAACTTTCCGGAGGTAACTCCAAAGGCGCATTTCAACAGATTCATCCTAAGTTGGTATCTCCGGAGTAACTCAAACACCATCCTCAAGTATTTTAAGTGGTCTCCCTTCTCTCTTGATTTTTCCACCAAGTCGTCAACATAACATTCGACATTCTTGTAGAGAAGATCGTCAAAAATATTCTGCATAGCCCTTTGGTAAGTAGCACCAGCGTTCTTCAAGCCAAAAGGCATTACCCTGTAGCAATAAATACCCTTGGGGGTGTGGAATACAATAATCTCTTCATCTTTTGGTGCCATGCGAATTTGGTTATAGCCTGACGAACCGTCCATAAATGACATTGCCTCATACCGAGTAGTAGCATCGATCATCAACTCTGGAATAGGAAGTGGGAATTCATCTTTGGGACACGTATTGTTGAGATCCCTGAAGTCGACACACACTCGAATCTGGCTATTCTTCTTCTTTACAGGGACAATACTTGAGACCCACGTTGGGTATTTAACTTCCCGAATAAATCCAGCTTCAATGAGTTTGTAAACTTCGATTTCAATCAGGGGAACCAAGTCCGGCCTAAAACGCCTTTGAGCTTGCTTAACAGGACGAGCGCCATTCTTGACCGCAAGGTGATGGACTGCCACTTTAGGGTCCAAGACAGGCATTTCTTTGTAACTCCAAGCAAAGATATCCCTAAACTCCTTGATTAACTCAATATAAGTGCTTTCTTCATCAACTTCTAGTAAATCACTTAGGTAGGTGGGTCTTGGTTCTTCGTCAGTGCCAAGGTTAACTTCCTTTAAGGCATCAACATTTGCCTTCACCCCTTATTCAAGTTCTGGGGGAGCATCTTTCACGTCTTCATCTTCTTGAGGGTCCCCATCGTTGAAGGATATGTGATAACATGGTGAAACATCGTCCAATTTCTCATCATCCTCCATTAGAGATAAAATACCATGTCGCTTTGTGCAGTAACATGATACGAAGAGCCCACACTTTGTTCATCTTCATCATGTTCTTTAGTGTAGACCATAGTGTATGTCTTAACCTTCAATACTTCATCACATGAAACCATGACTTTTGTTTGTCGCTTCATTCTAGAAGGAACCAAACTTTGGAAATCTATAGAAATCTTCTGAATTTTGGGTGCTGCGGGTGTTCTTGTATTTCGATAATTTATCTGGAACTTATTCCCCTTCTTTAACGGACCCAATCTCTCAAATACGAAAGTTCTCACAGTTGATTTTCCAAGTCGGTCAAAGATGGAAGGTCTGCTAGAAGAGGCAGATTCGTCTTCTACAGTGATATAATTGCTACTCGCCCTTCTTATGGAGATGCGCACTGGTGACGGTTGCATGTATCCCAAAACTTCACGTGGTTGCCTCGTTGCAGTTTCTGATGGGAGCTTCCCTAACTTTGACGGCTCATCGGGGTTGTATCCAGCTTTCGCAAATAGCTTGTACGCGTTAGGATCAAAACCTTCACCTGTTCGCTTTGTAGGGAGTGCCACATTCTGCAAACGATTTTGGGCTACGAACCCTGCAAGCAACTTTGAGGATGACTTTACTGCCTCAATTCGTTTTACCGGAAGAGTTAACTCCTTTAGCGTGTTGGTTTGGAGATTAGATGATTCACCCTCGTCTTTCTTCCTTTGAGGGACATTTGGAGCTTAGAACTTATTTTCTTGCCATAAGATGCATTATCCCCTCTATGAGATTTATTCACGCTGGGTTGTACCTCCTCAGTAACGGCTTTGGCTTTACCAATAGTCACCTTAACTCTTTTGGTTATGATCTCGTCATTCTTTCTTTTCATGCCATCATCAAATTTTATCTCCTTCACAATGCGGTTCTTCAAGTAGAACTTTGCATCGGCGAAGTATGACTCTGCCTCGGTGAATAGCTCATCATCAGCAACTATCTTCTTCTCGACTTCACCCTCGTAGTATTTTAAACATTGATGGTAGGTATATGGAACTACTTTATTCTCATGTATCCAAGGCCTTCCAAGCAAAACATTGTATGAAGTCTTCGCATCGATCACATGCAACCATGCTCTTGATTTCATATCTTCAATAGTGATTCCCAACCTGATCGCGCCTATGGCTCTTTGCCCCCCTTGGTTGAATCCTTGGATCATCACACGACTTTCTGAGAGTTTGTTCATGGGAATAACAAGTTCTTTCACAGTGCAAATTGGCAAAATGTTCACTGAGGATCCTCCATCAACAAAAATTCGATTTACCCATTCATCATATCAGAATCCAGAAATGGGCACTCTTTCTCTTGAATTTCTTTTAGAGTTAACTTTCCACTTGGCTTATCTTGAAACAAAGTGAATTTCATACTCTGCTTTTTGCTCACCTTCGTCTTGAACTTCATGGGTGATGTGTTGACATTCATAGCTTCTTTGTTTTAAGATCTTGGTATAAACTTGCTCCATTTTATGACTTCTTGCTTGTCATTCCCTTTGCGAGGTTCATAGATGGGAAACCTTTCATTTCCAGCGGAGGCCATGCTCAATTCTATGTCATGGGCACGAGTTGCAAGTTCTTCAAATGTGCTATACTTGATACCTTGAAAGATGTAGCGCAATACCCAATGCATACCTTGGATGCACATCTCTATGCCAGAAGCTTCACTAAGCTTGTCTTTACAGTTGAGGCTTGCATTCCTCCAACGATTGATAAAGTCGATAACTGGTTCACTCTTTCGTTGACGAGTATTGTGAGTTCCACCATGCTCACAGTGCGCCTTGTGATATAAAAGCAATTAAGGAACTCTTGTTCTAGTTGATCCCAGCTATCAATATATCCTACCTCGAGGTATGTATACCAATCAAAAGCATTTCCTTTTAGCAAGGGGACAAACTGTTTGACGAGGTAATCTCCATAAGTCCCAGTGTTGTTGCATGTCTCAACGAAGTGCGCCACATGTTGCTTTGGATTGCCTTTATCATCAAACTGTTGAAACTTTGGAGGTTGATAGCCAACAGGCATTTTCAACACATCGATCCTTGCAGTTTACGGCTTTGCATATGTAAGTGAAGACTTGGTAGCAACTCCATACTTGCTTTTATTAGTTCCTTCGATGAACTCCTTCAGTTGATAGACTGGAATCATCCCTTCCGAAGAGACTGAAATTTCCTTAGTGGATGCAACTTGTCGTGGGGGAGGATCAATCTCTTGAACTTCTAGGAGTTTGCCAGGTGCATGGGTGGATTCTCCTTCCATCAAGATTCCCACCCTATCTGTTACCTTGTCGATTCTAGCATCTTGATTTTGCATGCACTTGGTCAAGCCAGCGAATGCTTCCGCCAAGTTTGCCAACTGCTCCTCCACAGATGAAGTGTTTTTCACCATGGCTTGCATGTCATGGACGATGGAGAGTAGCATGGATTTTCACACAGATTGATCCTTGATTGGCTCACGCTATGTGGTGTAAGTGGGGAGGATCCATCACTTGAAGCTTCATCATCTTCCTTCACAGCAGAGTGCTTTGATCCGGAGAGGTCAAGCAGATCAAGCGTTTTCTTGATCTTTAGTGCATATTTGGAAGATCTTGATCCTTTTGAGGATGAAGATACAAAAATAGGGGTAGATGCGGATGACACTTGGGGTGATTTTTGTCCTAACGAGCTTGCTTTGCTCCTCGTAACTGGTCCAAAGCTTCCAAAGGTAAGTTCGAGTATGTTTTCCACATTAGCATAGAACCTGGAATTAGCAGACTTGGCGGAAGTTGGACTGGAGTTGATTTTCTTGGAAGCCATTTCGTTGTTCTTGAACTTTGGTGGTTGAAAAGTTGAGATGAGAGGTAGAGATTGTCCCACTGGGCGTGCCAGAATTTGTGGACGATAAATTTGCGTCGAGAAAATAAAATCAGGACCGAAAAATATCGCAACAATCGTAGTATATTATTTCGAATATTTTAGTGTACAATCTCTATGAATCCTCTGATTCTTCTTTTCAACAGTAAATAAAAGAGCCTCCGAGCTTAATCTTAAATTTTATTTTCTTTTAATCCAAGTGCTTGAAGCTTGAAGCTTGATCGTGATCTTGACGTACTTTTAATCCAAGGTCTTGCAACTTGTTCTTGAATCTTCGTCTTGATCTTCTAAATACTTAGAACACTTGAATGCTTGTAGCTTTTAGAGAAATCCGCAGAGTTTGATCCACGAGCTCCCTCTTGCTTCTTGTTATAACTTCTGGTGTCTTTTCTGCGTTATGAAGACCCCTATTTATAGCTGTGATAGGGAAGAGTTGTGATAAGAACAAACTCTTTTCGACAAATCAAATTGAAGTGTGACATGACCGCATTTGATTGGCTAGAACATTTCACTTGTACACGTGGCACGATTTCATCGGTCTTTTAATGTGACTTGGCATGCCTTGTCATTTTGACACGTGGCATGATACCATTGGCTCTTCTGTTTGATTTTGCGCGCCACGCCATTTGACACGTGGCACCAAACTGGGCCTCTAGGAAGATGACATATTGGGCTTAATAAAGTGGGCTCATCATTTGTAGTCCAACTAAATGGGCTAGCCCAATGGATTAAGACTTATTTATTTAATCCATATATGTTGGACTTATATAATTAATTCAATTATATTGGCCCGTAGTATTTATTTGTTTGGACCAATATATCTTGAATTTAAAATATAGTCCAAATTATTTTACGGATTTAATTCCGACAAATTTTAAATGCCTACATCTATAAAGTTTAATTTTGAAATAATTTTTTACTCCAAGTAAATTATTACCTCACTAAATAGGAATTCTTAAAAATTGTAGCTTAAAGTAACAGTATAAAGCAAGGAGATAAGTAGAATAAGAGAAGAAGAGATAACTTTCTTATTTCATCAAGTGTTCAAGTGTATCCCGTATCACATTTCATGCCTCTATTTATACTATTACATTGAAGGTTACAAAAGGATTGTCTTAAACATGACATTAACCTTTGAGATCATGGAGGAAGATCATGGGGAGAGGTTATGGAGGTGTGGGAGTTACAATCATAAAAGTGATAAGTAGTGGGAGGTTATTTACATCATGGGTGAAAGTAGTGGGAGTAGTGGACATCCACAATTACTATAAGTTTTACAACACTCCCCTTTGGATGTCCAAAAATAGATAATATGCCTCGTTAAAACCTTACTAAGAAAAACCACGTGGGAAAAAATCTTAATGAAGGAAAAGAGTACACATATCTCTAATACGCTTTATTTGCTAACAAAACCTAGGCTAAGAGAAAAAGAGTACAAGACATATCTTACTCCCCCTTATGAAAACATCACTTTATTTCTCGAAAACGCTGCATTCCAATATTCTATCTTAACTTCTCAAATGTTGACGTTGGTAATGCCTTAGTGAACAGATCAGCCAAATTTTTACATGAACGAACCCGTTGAACATTAATTTCACCATTTTGTTGAAGATCATGCGTGAAAAAAACTTTGGTGAAGTGTGCTTTGTTCTGCCTCCTTTGATGTATCATCCTTTCAGTTGAGCGATGCAAGCAACATTGTCTTTGTATGGTATAGTTGGATTATCTTTTTTCATAAGAAAACCACACATTTCCTTAATATGTTGAGTCATTGATCTCAACCAAACACATTCCCGATTAGCTTAATGAATGGCTATTATCTCAGCATGATTAGAAGATGTGGCAACTATTGTTTGTTTCATTAAACTCCATGATATAGCTGTATCTCCATATGTAAACAAATAGCCTGTTTGAGATCGGGTTTTATGTGGATCAAACAAATAACCTGCATCGGCATAGCCAATCATTTCTGACTTGAATTCATTAGAATAGAACAATCCCATATCTAGAGTTCTCCGAAGATATCTAAATATATGCTTAACACCATTCCAATGTCTTATTGTTGGGGAGGAACTGAATCTTGCTAATAAGCTTACAGCAAAAGCAATATCTGGCCGGGTATCGTTTGCAAGATACATCAGTGCCCCAATTGCACTAAGATATGGAGTTTCATCACCAACGAGCTCTTCGTCATTTTCTTGAGGTCGAAATGGATCTTTATTTATGTCAAGCAATTCTCACAACCATTGGGGTACTCAATGGATGCGCATTATCCATGTAAAATCTCTTTAACACCTTTTCAGTGTATGTTGATTGATGGACAAAAATTCTATTTGTTACATGCTCAATCTGTAGGCCAATACAAAATTTTGTCTTACCAAGATCTTTCATTTCAAATTCTTTCTTCAAACACTCTACATCCTTTAGAAGCTCTTTAGAAGTTCCAATTATATTCAAGTCATCAACATACACAACTATGATGACAAATTCAGATCCAGACCTCTTAATAAAGACACAGGGGCAAATAGGGTCATTTTTGTACCCTTCCTTTAGAAAATACTTGCTAAGACGATTGTACCACATTCTCCCTGATTGCTTCAATCCGTATAAGGATTTGTGAAGCTTTATTGGACAAGTTTCCCTTGAATTTTTATGTGCTTCAGGAACTTTAACTCCTTCAGGGATTTTCATAAAAAATTCATTGTCCAGGGAGCTATATAAGTAGGTTGTGACAACATCCATCAACCGCATATCAAGCTTTTCGTGGACTGCAAGATTTATTAGATACCTGAAGGTAATTGCATCTACCACAGGAGAATATGTCTCCATATAATCAATGCCAGGCCTTTGCGAAAACCCTTATGCAACAAGTCGTACTTTATATCTTACGATTTCACCTTTCTCATTTCGCTTTCGCACAAAAACCCATTTGTACCCCACTGGCTTGACAACTTCAGGCGTTCGGACTATTGGTTCGAAAACTTCACATTTTTTCGAGTGAAGCCAATTCCGCTTGAATTGCGTTTTTTAATTTTGGCCAATCATTTCTTTGTCTACATTCATTGACAGATTTTGGCTCAAGATCCTCATATTGTTGCATTATGTCAACTGCAACATTATATGCAAAACTGTTGTTAACAACAACGTTATTTCGGTTTCACCTTTTTCCCGTAGAGAGATAACTTATTGAGATCTCTTCATTTTTATCATTTCCAGGTACTAAAACCTCCTGTGAGGTTTTATCAATTACCATGCTTTATGCTCTTCTTGAGAAATTGCCTCTATGTTATGATCAAATTGATCATTTGCTCCTTTCCTTTTTCGGGGATTTTTATCCTTGGAACCGATTGGTCTACCATATTTAAGGCGTGGCCTAGACTCATTTGCATTATCATACTGTCCAGCTGGGACATCAATTCGAATTGGAACATTTACAGCTGGAATATGCAATTTGGTAACCCGTGGAAGGTTAGTAAATGCATCTGGCAATTGATTTGCAACATTTTGCATATACATGATCTTTTGAACTTCTTTTTCACATTGATTTGTACAAGGATCCAAATGAGATAGAGATAATATGTTCCAATCTATCTCTTTTTCTAGCCGTTTATTTTCTCCCCATAATGTTGGAAAAACTGATTCATTAAAATGACAATAATCAAATCTGGTTGTAAATAAATCTCATGTCATAGGCTCCAGATATTTAATAATAGGAGATTCATAACCAACATATACTCCCAACCTTCTTTGGGGATCCATCTTTGTGCGTTTGTGGTGGAGCAATTGGAACATATACCGCACATCCAAAAATTCTTAGATGAAAAATATTTGGATCCTGACCAAAAGCCAACTGTAATGGGGAGACTTCATGATAACTGGTTGTCCTTATACGCACAAGTGCTGCTGCATGCAAAATAACATGTCCCCACACTGAAAGGGGAAGTTTTGTCCTCATTAGCAATGGTCTAGCTATTAATTGGAGGCGTTTAATCAATGATTCTGCTGGACCATTTTGAGTATGAACATGAGAAACTGGATGCTCAACTTTTATTCCAGTGGCCATACAATAATCAGTAAAGGCCTGAGATATAAATTCACCAGCATTATCAAGATGAATTGTCTTAATTGCATAATCTGGAAATTGTTCTCTTAACCTTATTATTTGGGCCAACAATCTCGAAAATGCCATATTACGAGTTGACAATAAGCACACATGTGACCATCTTGTAGATGCATCTATCAAGACCATAAATTACTTGAATGGTCCACATAGGGGGTGTATAGGCCCACATATATCACCCTGTATACGTTCCAGAAATGAAGGGGATTCAATTCCAACTTTAGCTTCAATCCCACATTTAAGGAATTCTCTTGTACACCATGAGAAATACGGAAAAAAACTAACAATAACATACGACAACTTAAGTACTACTTGAACATAAAACAACTTTAAAACGACAGGAAAAAAAATACTGAAAATAAAAATAACAACATAATTGTATTTCCCAGTAAAATTATCAAACTTTAGTTTTGATCTCCAAAGAAGTCTTCAACTTCCAAATGAGTAAGATCATCGAGGCCTTCAAAATCATCATCATTCAAAGCAAGATTTGCCTCGGCATTGTAATTATTTTTGTTTGAAGGCCCTGCCTCCAAATCATTTTTAAAGGTCGAGTGAGACTCCTCCACTGGGGCATTAGCAGAAGATGCTCCAACATTATTTGCCTTTCTTTTGATGGAGTTTTGATAAATCCTGACAAAATGTTCAGGTGCACGACATTCATTTTTCATGCCACAGCGGTGACAGTTACCGCTTTTGCCTCTTGAAGGATTGTTTTGAGAACCCAAATTATTCTCTCGTTTGCCATGAACATCACGATGACGACTATTATATCGTCTCTTACCATTTCCATACCCACGTATATTCATATGGCCATGATTATCATTCTGTGTTTTTCCAGACTTATCACGTCTAGCTTCCAAATTCGCTTCAGGAAGCGGAGCTGACCCTGTGGGACGGGCTTCATGATTTTTCAGCAAAAGGGTATTATGTTGCTCAGCCACCAGAAGGCATGAGATCAATTCAGAATATTTTTTAAAACCCCTATCACAGTATTGCTATTGTAGTACCATATTTGAGGCATGAAAAGTCGTAAGAGTCTTTTCCAACAAATCCTCATCATTCATAACATCCCCACATAATTTCAACTGGGAAGTTATTCAAAATACAACAGAGTTATACTCACTTACGGTCTTAAAATCTTGCAACCGTAAGTGCATCCACTCATATCGAGCCCTTGGCAGTACCGTAGCCTTAAGGTGATCATGCCTTTCCTTCAGACCAGTTCATAATTCAAGTGGATCTTTCACTGTTAAATATTCAATCTTCAAACCTTCATCCAAATGGTGACGAAGGAAAATCATGGCCTTCGCTTTGTTCTGGCTCGATGCCTCATTAGCCTGAGTAATGGTGTCACTGAGGCCTTTAGCGGCTAAGTGAATCTCAGCATCGAGAACCCATGATAGGCAATTCTTTCCAGAAATTTCAAGTGCCACAAACTCAAGCTTTGACAAATTCGACATAGTGAAAACTATAAAAGAAAATAAATAATTAGAAATCATTAGGATAATAGCGTAAAGAATCTTGAAAATTGACATAATATCAAATTTGTGATCTATATGCACTAAAGTGATAATTCCATAGAAAAGAATATTATTTTTTTCTTCAAATTATTAGTATATCTTTGATGTTAACTAGAACAAAAATGTCTTCTAACTTTAACATAATTTCAAATGTCGAACAACATAAAACAAGTATTTTTCTATTAATTAATTCTACTAACATAAAACTTAGCAACTTTCACATAACAATCATGCAAATAACTTAAAATAAAGAAACATAAAATTCTTTATTTTTACACATATCTAGAGATGTGAGAAATTATGAAATTGCATATTAAAGACACTAATCATGAAATCAAAATATACGACGAAGAAAATAAAATAAACAAATATACCTGAACAACGAAAAGAACTCAATTTCGTGTTGATAACGTCTTAAAAAATGTAGCTCAAAATAACAATATAAAGCAAAAAGATAAGTAGAATAAGAGAAGAAGAGATAACTTTCTTATTTCATCAAGTGTTCAAGTGTATCCCATATCACATTTCATGCCTCTATTTATACTATTACATTGAAGGTTACAAAAGGATTGTCTTAAACATGACATTAACCTTTGAGATCATGGGGGAAGATCATGGGGAGAAATTATGGAGGTGTGAGAGTTACAATCATAAAAGTGATAAGTAGTGGGAGGTTATTTACATCATGGGTGAAAGTAGTGGGAGTAGTGGACACCCACAATTACTATAGGTTTTACAACAGGAATTCTTTTTTATAACTAATGCTATTATTAAGTGTTACAAAGAAAATCACTTTGTGAAAGTGAGAATGCAATACAAAGCCAAGAGAGAAAGTATTATTACAAGAAAATTGTTTGTTGTCCTTTTACATTTGAGTTGAGATTTTTGAGAAAAATTTCAACAAATATTTTCATTCAAGGGTTTTATTGATCAAAAGCTATCGAAGAAAGTTGAAACGAGACTCTCACTAGGTACGTCTTAGATTCGATATTTGACATGTAAATAAATTTTAAACTTAAATAAATTTACCTAGAAATTTTTATTGTCTTCCGTTGCGTGTTACGAACACATATATGCAATTCCTTATTTTTGATGTTTTTTCCTTTATAGGATAGAATAGCACTTTTTTTTCCAGCAAATATTCACAGAGACCAATAAATTCAAGATGTACTAAGAGAAAAGAGGAATGAATTTTTCATCTTTTGAGTTATTAAGAAATACTTAAAGTTATAATTATGCATTTATCATGTAACTAGTAAGGATGCATCCGTGCAAAAGCACGGGCTAAAAGTACAATGTATTCAAGGAATACAGAAAATGAGTTTTGAAACACCTAGCACTTTAATGTTAAAGATTTTGATTTGTATAAAAGATACTTCTTTTTATAAGGTGAAATATATAAAAGGAACTCCTTTTCAATGTAAAATATGTTAAAAGAAAGGCATAATAGAAAGATTAGAAAACCAATAGAGGAATGTATTACTGCAGCATCAATAAATACAAAAAGTTGTTTCAATGGAAATGAGAATAGTTTTTTGGCCAATTCCCCCTCTAAAGCTTGTTTACCAGGCAAATGTTAGCGGAAGTACCCAACCATAATATCATCATTGGCATGACAACTACCATATGAGTTTAAGTCCTAGCTATCAGCCCCCTGCCAACGAATAAGGTACTAAGCAGAAAACTATTTTTGTGTATTTTTGTGAGTGTACTACTAGAAATTCGTTAAAAAGCGATCAAAAAAATCGATCAAGATTGGTCGGTTATGACCAATTATCGACCAAAACGCGACCATTAAGATGTGGACGATATTTTGATGGTCGGAATGGCTTACCGACCAAAGTTGGTCGGAAATTACCGACCAACATTGGTCGGTAGCTTAAAACGACCATCTGCCATTTTTTATTACTTACCGACCAACTTTGGTCGGAAACATATTTTATTAATTTAATTTTACCGACCAAAGTTGGTCGGTTTAACTAAGTTATATTTTTTTAATCAATTATTAAAAATTAACAAAAATCGACCAACTTTGGTCAGTAACTGAAAATATATATTTTTTAAAATAATTGAAAATAAACATTACCAACCAACTTTGATCAGTAACCTCAACTGTGCTGGCAAAATACCAACCAAAGTTGGTCGGTAATGTTGAATTCTGGGAATTCAATGTTCATTAACCGACCAACTTTGGTCGGTATTTTTGAATATTTTTTTTAATTAAAAACCGACCAACTTTGGTCGGTTCAGTTTTTCTGGGTTTAATTTTGGCATAAAATATCTGTTTTGGCATCTACACCACCTGCCAGCATACCAATACACCTAACAACAACAACAACACAACAACCAAAACATTCAATAAATACATTAAAACTAACAAATTAAAGTTCAATTGAAGATAAAAATCCAAAACCAAGTTAAAACTTATTACAACTAGTTCAAAACTGGTTCTATTTGTCTAGTTCAAAGTATATAAAAGTCAAGGGGTATTTTCTATAACATCATCATCACCGTCTGATGAATTTTCATTTACAAGACGGTATATAGAACGGTCTTGTGGAGGACGGGAAGAACGATCACGGGGAGGACAGGAAGAACGATCACGGGGAGGACGGGAGGAACGATCACGTGCAGGTCGAGCTTCTGGTGAGGACTCACAAGACTGGGGCAACGGAAAAGCTCCAGTAGATAGGAGAGTTCTGATCTGAGCTTGCATGCCAAGGAATTGAGCATCTCTAAGCCTTTCTCTTTCCTTGGCCTCTTCTAGCTCGGATGTGAGCTTTGTCACTGTCTCCCGCATAGCGAGAGTCTCTCCCTATTAAGTTGCTCGCCTTGCGAGGAAGTCCCTATCCCTTGCATTCCACACTTATAGCAATGAAATTTCTTAGTAGGAATCCCGTATACCTTCCCTATTTTGGACCGCCATTAGAATCCAACCATATTCTTTCAGAATCCTCGTCCGAAGGTTGGATTGGTTCGCCCGATTCACCAGCTGGCTGACTGCGGATGAATTCCTCCATGTTAGTTTTGTAGCGATCGTATATTATTTTAAATTAAATCAGTATTTCAAATTTTTTATAAAAGTAAATTATAATACTTAAAGAAAATTGAAAGCTTACATATGCAGTCAAGGCGCGGTCCTCGACCCACATATCTTGATCCTCCTCTTTCTTCTTCTTCATAATATGTGTCTCCTTGAATATCTCATCATGGCACATTGGACTCCCATACTTCTTTTCCTGAAAACAAATTAATTTAGTTAATAAACAGAATAGATATACTTAGAAAAGTAAAATAATTTAAGCAATTACGTACCAATCTTCTTTTTATTGTCCCTAGGCTGATCGCACCTCCAGTGTGCAAGGAGCCTCCCTTCTCGGATGCGCGAGCCTTCTTTCCTTTTTTGCTTCTCTTTAAGAACTCCGCGGTAAACCATTGTCTTTGCAAATCATTCCACAAATTCTCAAGTAACCAGCCATGCCTCTTGTTCTTCTTTCTAGCATTTGAGAAAGCATCCGCCAATCTCTTGTGATCTTTATGATGAAAATTTACAGCCACTTCCGCGCCATAGCGGTCTTCCCATACACACTTGCTCTGTATTTCAAAAGTTAACTATTAGATGGAAACATCATAAATATAAATTATTAAACTGTTTAAAAGAACTTTTATACCTTAAATTGATTGAAAATTTGCTCCTTCAGCGAGAATGGGCAATCAATCCAATTCGCATAAGGGCCATCATAAAGCTTTTCTAATGGCAGTGATTATCTCCGTAGTCTTTTTAGCCGGCCTGAACCTGTAATTTAACAATAAAAACACATTAATATCTTAGTAAAAATCTTACAAATCAATAGACGCAAAAATAACAAATAACACTTACCCATCACCCCCAGGGACTATGATGATCCTGCCATATCGATCATAATGCACTACCTCATCATTATCACTCGAAGCATGTGTATCAGACGCATGTGTAGACGGTGTAGGCGGGTCAGAGCTACTGCCTCGCAGGTTAATGCCTGCAATAGATGGAGACGATGATGAAGATGGTTGTGATCCCTGTGACTGCGACATAGCTGGATGTGACCCAAGTGGCTGTGACATGGATGGATGCGATCCATGTGGCTGTGATATATAGGGATGTGATCCACGTGGATGTGATGTAGATGGCTGCGATGCAGATGGCTGTGAGGCAGCTGGACTGAATTTCAGACATATAGTCCTATGGCCTTGTTATGGAAGACCTGGTGTCTAAATGAAGGTGTACGGCTGTGGCAGCTCAGTATCGCCTTGTGGTGGAGGATAAGACATAGGCATCTCTGAAAAGAGTGGACAAGAGGGGCTATTATTTTCTACCCTCCTCTTTCCCTTCCTACCCTTTTCTCAACCCCGAGAACTAGTAGGGTCATTGTTACCTTGACCCTTGCCTACCATCTGCATAATGTAATACACATTTAGATTGAAACATATAAGAAACTAGATATAAAACGAGAGTGCTTTAGAAAACCAACTTTTGAATCCTCATCGACGTATTGTTCCTCGTTCGAGAATTCTTCGTCCTCACTTGTTTGAACTTCATAAGTTGATTCTTCGCCCTCATTTTCTATAATTGCTACTTCATTTATTTCAGCTTCTTCCAATATGCGTTCAGGATGTTCCAAATCATTTTCTAACTGATCGTTCACTATTTGGTGAACACTGGAGATATCGTTTTGGTATGAAACATCTAACACATTCTCGACTTCCACCCTACCTACATGCTTAGTTTTTATTACAAACCACCAATCGGACTTATTCCGCCGCAATGGATAAGGAGCATAATACACTTGCCTAACGTTATGTGCAATTATGAAATGATCACAACGATCATACTCCCTCGTATGATTAACCTTAATTATGTTGTATTGGTGGTGTACTCTTGTACCTCTTGTTGGATTTGGGTCAAACCACTTGCATCTAAAGAGTATCAATTTCTTTAGGCTGATCGCACCTCCAGTGTGCAAGGAGCCTCCCTTCTCGGATGCGCGAGCCTTCTTTCCTTTTTTTCTTCTCTCTAAGAACTCCGCGGTAAGCCATTGTCTTTGCAAATCATTCCACAAATTCTCAAGTAACCAGCCATGCCTCTTGTTCTTCTTTCTAGCATCTGAGAAAGCATCCGCCAATCTCTTGTGATCTTTATGATGAAAATTTACAGCCACTTCCGTGCCATAGCGGTCTTCCCATACATACTTGCTCTGTATTTCAAAAGTTAACTATTAGATGGAAACATCATAAATATAAATTATTAAACTGTTTAAAAGAATATTTATACCTTAAATTGATTGAAAATTTGCTCCTTCAGCGAGAATGGGCAATCAATCCAATTCGCATAAGGGCCATCATAAAGCTTTTCTAATGGCAGTGATTATCTCCGTAGTCTTTTTACCCGGCCTGAACCTGTAATTTAACAATAAAAACACATTAATATCTTAGTAAAAATCTTACAAATCAATAGACGCAATAACAAATAACACTTACCCATCACCCCCAGGGACTATGATGATCCTGCCATATCGATCATAATGCACTACCTCATCATTATCACTCGAAGCATGTGTATCAGAGGCATGTGTAGACGGTGTAGGCGGGTCAGAGCTACTGCCTCGTAGGTGAATGCCTGCAATAGATGGAGACGATGATGAAGATGGTTGCGATCCCTGTGACTGCGACATATCTGGATGTGACCCAAGTGGCTGTGATACTGATGGCTGTGGCCTGAGTGGCTGTGACATGGATGGATGCGATCCATGTGGCTATGATATATAGGGATGTGATCCACGTGGATGTGATGTAGATGGCTGCGATGCAGATGGCTGTGAGGCAGCTGGACTGAATTTCAGACATATAGTCCTATGGCCTTGTGATGGAAGACCTGGTGTCTAAATGAAGGTGTACGGCTGTGGCAGCTCAGTATCGCCTTGTGGTGGAGGATAAGACATAGGCATCTCTGAAAAGAGTGGACAAGAGGGGCTATTATTTTCTACCCTCCTCTTTCCCTTCCTACCTTTTTCTCAACCCCGAGAACTAGTAGGGTCATTGTTACCTTGACCCTTGCCTACCATCTGCATAATGTAATACACATTTAGATTGAAACATATAAGAAACTAGATATAAAATGAGAATGCTTTAAAAAACCAACTTTTGAATCCTCATCGACGTATTGTTCCTCGTTCGAGAATTCTTCGTCCTCACTTGTTTGAACTTCATCAGTTGATTCTTCGCCCTCATTTTCTATAATTTCTACTTCATTTATATCAACTTCTTCCAATATGCGTTCAGGATGTTCCAAATCATTTTCTAACTGATCGTTCACTATTTGGTGAACACTGGAGATATCGTTTTGATATGCAACATCTAACACATTCTCGATTTCCACCCTACCTACATGCTTAGTTTTTATTACAAACCACCAATCGAACTTATTCCGCCGCAATGGATAAGGAGCATAATACACTTGCATAACGTTATGTGAAATTATGAAATGATCACAACGATCATACTCCCTCGTATGATTAACCTTAATTATGTTGTATTGGTGGTGTACTCTTGTACCTCTTGTTGGATTTTGGTCAAACCACTTGCATCTAAAGAGTATCAATTTCTTATATGGCCAACCTGTATATTCTAGTTGTAATATTTCTTTGACCACACCATAATAATCAATATCTCTAGTTTGGTTGCCATCACCACCTTGAACCCACACCCCGCTGTTGTTGCTATTTTTATTTTTAGAGCAATCCTCTGTATGAAACATATAACCATTCACTACGTACTTAGACATTGTTGTGACCTGAATCCCAGGTCCCCAAGATATATCTTTCAAAAATTGATTTACACCATTATTTGGATTATTTACCTATATAGTGTTAAAAAAATTCATAATTTAGCACAACTTATGAATCAATTTTTATACATTCACTATTTTTACCCACGAAGTGACTGTGACACATCAACTATTTTTAGTAGTTTCATCAATATGTAATCACAATAAATTTTACATTTTGATAACTAATAAATCAACACTTACTTGAGAAATGGTACCATTTCGGGACAATTTAGCAACACACGAAGTGTAGCTGACTTGTACTCCGTATCACTAAAACTTCTCTTTCTAACATCCTTAGAACATCAACCTGGTTGATTGAATATGGACATTGGTGGATATAATGGATCACTCACACATTCGACCGTGTGCCTATTGGGCCTATTCCTAGAACATGGCACGTTACTCCCAAATAATAAGAACAAAAATGTGTAGTTTCCTTTGCAAGATAGGCTTCGCATATAGATCCTTCAATCCTATTCCTCTACTTAACAAATTGTTTGCAATTGCCAATTGTCCTACATAATGTCATGTTAGTAAAGAATATTCAAATAATATAGAATATTACATCTAACTTATAATATTACCTCTCAAAGGGATACATCTATCTGCATTGAACATGCCCTCCAAGTTGTGCCTCGTGTACAAGTGTAACGACCCGGCCGGTCGTTTCGAGAGTTTAGCCTGTTTCCCCCATTTCTGCTTCATTGCTTGTGTGTTTCATCTCTTTTGTGTTGCGTTGGGTTGGTTGGATCGGGTTCAGAATGGTCATGGTGAGAAATGAGACACTTAGTCTCTTAAGTTGGCCTTATAATTAGAAAAGTCAACCGGAAGTTGACTATTGGGTAAACGACCTTGGAATGTAGATTTTATGGCTCGGATAGATTCATTTGGTGATTTGGGACTTAGGGGTGTGTTCTAAATGTGGTTTTGTTGTCCGGAGTAGAATTAGGCCTGAATTTGCGAAATTGAGTTTTTGGCGATTTCCGGTCGGCAGTGAAAATTAGGCTATCGGGGACGGAATGGAATTCCGAAAGTTGGAGAAGGTTCGTAATGTCATTTTGGATATGTGTGAAAATTTTCAGGTCAATCATATGTGTTTTGGTTGGTTTCGGCATCCTTGGCGAATTTAGAAATTTTATAGTTCATAGGCTTGAATTTGATGTGATTGTTGGTGTTTTTGCGTTGTTTTGGTGTTTCGAGGGATCGACTAAGTTTGAATGAGGTTATGGGACTTGTTGGTATTTTTGGTTGGGGTTCCGAGGGGCTCGGGATGATTTCGGATAGCCATCGGAGGATTTCGAGTTGGAAATAGTAGCTGATGCTGGTGTGACCGCACCTGCGGATACGGGACCGCAGGTGCGGGCCTGCAGAAGCGGACAAGGCTCCGCAGATGCGGAATTTGGCTGGATCAATGAAGGTCGCAGATGCGGACGTGGGGACGCACCTGCGGAAATGGAGTCGCAGGTGCGGAAGTTCAACTTTTAGTGTTTTCTCGCAGGTGCGCACCTGGGATCACAGGTGAGAGATTTAGGCCGCAGGTGAGGAACCCCTGGGCAGAACATATAAAAAGGGCCCTTAGCGAATTTTGGTCATTCTTTCACCATTTTTATTCGGGTTTGAAGCTTTTGAAAGGTTTTTGGAGAGGGAAATTGATAGTTCTTCATTAAGGTAAGGATTTTGGACTTAAAACTCGTTTATATGTGATTAAAGGTCTGATTAATGGTGAAAATTGGGGAAAATCAGTGCTAAAAATGGGTAATTAGGGCCTGTGATTTAGAGACCTTAAAATGGGAATTTGAGGGGTCATTTGGACTCCGATTTCAGTGTTCTTGGTATGTATAGACTCATGGGAGGATGAGGATTCTTGTGGTGTAAATTTTATCAAGTTTCGAGACGTGGGATAGGGGGTCGGGTTTGACCAATTTCGAGATTTTTGGGTAAATTTGGTAATTTTCGAATGGGCTTCATTCCTTGGCATATTATAATGATATGAATCTGATTTTTGGTAGATTTGGAGCACTCAGAGGCCCAGTATAGAGGCAAAGGCATTGAGGGCTAGGTTTTTATCCGGTTTTGAGGTAACTAACGTTTCCAAACCTGGTTCAGAGGGTTCGAAACCTCGAGCTAAATGATTTATGACTATAATTGAGGTGACGCACATGCCACGTGACGGGCGTGAGGGCGTGCACCGAGTATTTGTTTCCTGGATTATCACATGGCATTTTTCTAGTATCTATTACTGATCGATATCCGCACTTCTATTAATGTAGTAATTGTGAACCTGTTAGAAATCATGTTAAGTATAAATGTTAGGCTTCACATCGAAAATGCTGAGACCCGAGTGGTCGTATATTACTGTCTCATTTTGTGATCATTTGATTTCATATACTCAGTCCTGTTATAGCATATCACTTTATATCTCAGTCTCAGTATTGTTAATTATATGCATACTTATCATTGTTTCGGGTTGATGGATGCATCTGTGATCCATGTGAGTGAGACTGGAGAGTAATGACTGAGTGAGGTCGAGAGCCTATTATTGAGACAATTATGAGATCGGACTGCACACCGCAGCGATACTTAAATCATGCCTTCGTTGGCTTGATATAGCGCTTGGGCCACTAGGGCCCCTCCGGAGTCTTTACACCCCAGTGGGCGTATTGATGTTGAGGGATGGATTTTCCCTGGGCATGGATCGTGTCCGAAGTTGATGTTATGTGAGGGATGGATCATCCCTGGACATGGATCTTGTCCGAGTGTTGTATTCCGAAGATGGACCTTCTCCGTGGGGCTGGATTGGCCTTTTTCCTCAGTACGGAGTGACTACGGTCACCGATGATTATGTACATTTCGGGATGGACCTTCCCTGGGCCTGAGAGCCATATACGGTACTGAGTGGACTGCTGTGTAGGGTTGTGAGCACTATGTGCATTTCCACACTGGTTTCATATATTTATACGATGGCATGTAAAGTAGTCCGACATACTTGGCATATTTTGGTATATTTTCTGATAAACTGTTAGCATGTCTAATTTCTGTATACTGTCTATTGTAAATTCTAAGGTTTAGTCCGTCACTACCTCTCAGTCCGTAGTTTGGGTTCGTTACTTTTGAGTTGGTGTACTCACGTTACCCCCTGCACCTTGTGTGCAGATCCAGGTACACCGGAACCCGGTAGTGGATACTGAGCAGCTGCCAGAGTTTCATTGGAATCGTCGAGGTTGCAGCTGGCGATCGCGACCTCGTCTTCTCTTTCTTATTCTACATGTTGTTCTTTATTTTGAGACTATGTTGTCCATTTCTCCTTTCCTTGATTAATGTTATAGCAGCTCATGACTGAGTGACACCAGATCCGGGGTTGGAGATTTTAAATTTTATTTCAGATATTGTTTCAAACTTCAGATTATTATTATTATTAGAAATTTCGTTTATAATTATATTTTTTTACTGGAAATTGAATTTAGCTTAGATAAAATGGATGTCTTGCCTGGTTCTACGACAGGCGCCATCACGACTCCGAAATTGGGTCGTGACAACAAGGTGGATTGGAAGGTGTTCCATCACATCAAAGAAACCACATGGAAATATTATTTCCATCTTAGTAGAAGTTACACGAATGTTCTAATCCATCTGAAGTAGGTTTTCTTCCCGTAATGTGGTAGAACACAAGTCTTTGAAAAACAAACTAATCTTTGTGATGAGTTTCCAGATTCTTTCAGGCAAACCACAAAATGCAATAGGCACTAAGGTCTCCATGAAAACATGGCAGTCATGACTTTTCAAATGTCTCAACTTCCCTACCTCCATATCTACTTTTTTTCCAAGATTCGACGCATAATCCTCATGCAATTTCAATTTCGTAACCCAATCAAAAATTTGTCGTCTTTCCTCCAAAGTGAATGTATAACTTTCTTTGGGCTTGAACACCTTACCATTGTTTGCTGTCTACAAGTATAATTCAGGCCGCCTACAATATTCCTATTAGTCCATTCTAGCCTTCAGATTACCTTTTGTCTTACCTTTAACATCCATCACTGTGTTGAAAAAATTGTCAAAATAATTCTTCTCAATATCCATGACATCAAGGTTGTGTCAAAGAAGATTATCCTTCCAATAAGGCAACTCCCAAAATATACTCTATTTCGTCCAATTATGATTAACACCATATCTGGGGAATCTATAAGGGGGAGCCTCAGTAACTTTACTGAAGTTATGGCCCCTCTCCCAAATTTCCTCACATGAAAGTATCGGAGGTGAAGAATAATATTCCACTTTATTCTTTTTGAATGCATTTTTCATCCTTCTAAACTCATTATCATCAGGCAAGAATTGACGGTGACAATCAAACCATGATTGCTTTTGGTCATGTTTCAAAGTGAACGCTTTACTATTTTTCATGCAGTAAGGACAAGCTAGCTTCCCAGCAGTCATCCACCCAGACAACATTCCATATGCAGGAAAATCGTTAATAGCCCACATTGAATTAGCACGCAAATTGAAACTCTTCTTGGTTGATATGTCATATGTTTCAACACCATCATACCATAATTATTTTAGCTCATCAATCAAAGGTTGCAAATAAACATCAATCAAACTTTTCGGATTACGTGGATCGGGGATAATATAATTTAAGAACATATATGGACTAGTCATACACAACTCGGGTGTTAGATTATAAGGTGTAAGAAAGACAGGCCAACATGAATATGGTGTCACAGATATAGAAAATGGCGTGAAACCATGTGCACACACACCTAACCGAATGTTCCTTGGTTCACTAGAAAAATCTGGATATGTCCTATCAAAGTGCTTCCAAGCTTCTCCATCTGAAGGATGACACATAACACCAGATGGTCTTCTATTTTCAAAGTGCCATCTCATATGAGGAGCAGAACTCATCGACGCATATAACCTCTTTAACCTAGGTATAAGAGGTAAATAATGCATCGCCTTGACAACGACCATATTCCCGCTGGAAAGCCTCTTGAAACGAGGCTTTTCACAAAATTAACAACTGTCTAAAGTTGCATCATCTTTATAATATAACATGCAACCATCTTCACAACAATCAATTCTCATTGACGAAAGTCCTAACTTAGAAACCAATCTTTTTGTCTTATAGAAATCACCAGGTAAGTTGATATTAGGGTCAACTAGTTCACTCATAAGGTCAATGAAAGAGTCCATGACTGCTTGAGAAATATGCCAATCAGATTTTATACTTAGTAATGTAACTGCAACAAACAACTCAGAGTGTGGACTTCCTTCACATAGAGGGCGACTAGCTTCCTCTAACTGTTCATAAAAACGTTTTGCATCATCATTAGGAGTTTTTTGAACATTTTCATTGGGCTCACCCCCAAAGTGCATCCCAAAAGCATCCGCGACCATATCCTGAATTCTAGAATCAATATTTTTATTCTCCACCGACTTATTACTTTCACCAACAACCATGTTATGAAATATCCCACCGCTACCATCAATGTCTCCATGATTAGTCCATACAAAGTTATTCTCTATAAACCCCTTCCTATAAAGATGAAGCTTAACTTCCTCCGATTTTTTAAACTTCATACAATCGCACCTGACACAAGGGCACCTAATTACTCCTTCACTTTGGTATGATGGATGTGACATTACATGTCTAATAAAGTCATCAACCCCTTCTACAAATTCATCCCGCAATCCCCGCCGATTAGGATAGTTCCTATTGTACATCCAAGTACGACGTTCCATCTATACAAATAAAACAAGAACAAATTAATTTATTCTACAATTATAAATTAATTAAATCATTTTTAATTAATAAATATAATTATTTTTTCCTAATTACACCAATTTATATCCTACGAATTTAAACATAAACTAAAAGTTCAATTTATATCCTAAAAGTTCAATTCATATCCAAAAGGTCCAATTCATATCCTAAAAGTAAAATTTCATATCCTAAAATTTCAATTTATAAACTAAAAGTTTAATTTATATCCTAAAAGTTCAATTCATATCCAAAAGGTCCAATTCATATCATAAAAGTTCAATTCATACCCTAAAATTTCAATTCATATCCAAAAGGTCTAATTCATATCCTAAAAGTTCAATTCTTATAAAAAATGTCCAATTCATATCCAAAATGTCCAATTCATATCCTAAAAGTTCAATTCATATCCTAAAGTTCAATTCATATCCTAAAATTTCAATTTATATCCTAAAAGTTCAATTTATATCCTAAAATTCAATTCGATTCAAAAGAACAAATCCTAAACCTAGATTCTAACTAAACTATTCAAGACAATACAAAGTTAATAATTCAATTCTAACTAAACTATTCAAGACAATACAAACTCAAAATTGAAACACTCATCAATTAAAACTAATTCATAACTAATTGATTAATTAACAAAATGAATTAGTTAATAAAACTAATTATCTAATAAAACTAATTAAAACAAGACCTAAACCCAGTCCTCAATAAAATACAATGTTCAAATAATTGAAACACTAATTGAAACAATAAAATACAATGTTCAAATAATTGAAACAAAACCTAGAAATAATAAAGAAATGGGTTGTAATTCAAACCTAGAATTTTTAGGTGGAGAAGGAGAGGGGCGACAGTGGCAGCGGTGATGGCGACGGCGACAGCGCAAGCTGGGCGGTGGCGACGCGGGGTGTGGAATGGGATTTGTGTTAGGGAAATAGAGAAGGAGAGGGGAAGGTACTGAGGGAGGAGTTAGGGAAAATTTGGGGAAGAAAGTAAGAGAAATAGGGGGGGGGGGACCATTATTTCATTTCTGTTTTCAGAATTACCGAAAATCTTGGTCGGTACATGAAGTGTTGACCGTTTGACCAAAAATCGACCAACTTTGGTCGGGTTTTTAAAAAACAAAAACAAAATTCTTTTTTTTTCTTAAAATATTATAAATTATAAAAAAATTTATAAATTATAAGCATTTATTTTTTTTAACTTTACAATTATTATAAATACTTATAAACTATAAGCATAATCTTTATAAATAATTATATTAACTATTTACTTTTAATAAATTATAATTGCTTCTATCTAAGTAAATTTTCTAAGTTATAATTAAGTATATGAGTAATTTTTCACACACACACATACATTATATTGTAATTGATGCTAATAACTTTTTTTTCCATTCGTTCATCACTAATAACGCATGACATAGATTAATCGATATATAAGTCGAGACGTTTTGTTTTTACTATTGGTCGATATAGGTCAAACATTTTGTTCTTAATACTCATCGATGCATCTAAATAAGTTATAAGTCGATGAATCAATTTAAAAATAGATATATTTGATGATAAATTATATATACTAATTAGGATCTTCACAAGTCTTTTCCTAAAAGAACCCGATCCTGTGGTCCTAGCTCATCGTGTTCTTATATATACGGCTATACCTATATATATATACAAACACACAAACACACTTCACTGTAATACTCTAACTATATAATATATATATAGCTTTTGATAGTATATGTTAGTGTGTGTATATATAGCTTGTTAAAGTTTGACCATGTTTGACCTACTAATTTAACTCGTTTACTTAATACTAATGACTTCTTTCGTTGCTTTAATTTGTGATCCATATATATATATATATATACATATATACATATATATATATATATACATATATATACATACATGTCAAAGATGTTTAGTATTAAATCTTCTATTTTTCATTCATTCATCACTAATAATGCATGGCATAGATTAATCGATATAGGCCGAGACATTTTATTTTTACTATTAGTCGATATATAGGTCAAACGTTTTGTTCTTAATATTCATCGATGCATCTAAGTAAGTTATAAGTCGACGAATCAATTTAAAATAGATATATTTAATGATAAATTATATATACCAATTAGGATCTTCACAAGTCTATTCCTAAAAGAACCCGACCTTGTGGTCCTAGCGCATCGTGTTCTTATATATATACGGCTATACCTATATACATATATATACAAACACACAAACACACTTCACTGTAATACTTTAACTATATATATAACTTGTTATAGTATATGTTAGTGTGTGTGTGTGTGTATAACACGCTTCGTTGTACTACTTTAACTACATATATAACATGTTATATATAATATATGTTAGTGTATTCATTATTTGTATTATAAAAGGGTTAACAGATTATATTTATATTATTTAAATAGTAAATATAAAGGTGATTCAAAAGTTTGACCAATGCTGACCTAATAACCGACCAACTTTGGTCGGTTCTTTTCCAGAAAATAAAATATACCGACCAAAGTTGGTTGGTAAATTCTTTCCCTGCATTAACCGACCAACATTGGTTGGTAATTTTAAATATTAATTCTTTATATTTTATAAAATATTTTGAAAAATAAAAGAATTATTAAAATTAAAAAATTGGGTCAAAATTACCGACCAAAGTTGGTCCGTAATTCAAAAATTTCTTTGACTAAGCAAGTCTGACCAGCTCGGTCAACTTGTTGACCAATTTACCGACCAACTTTGGTCGGTATTTATTTTAAAATAAATATAAAATATATTTTTTCCAGTTTCCGTCCAAGCTGGGCGGTTTTTGATCGCTTTTTTTGACCGACCAACGTTGGTCGGAAAGTTTTGGTCATTTTTTAGCGGATTTCTAGTAGTGGTGCTTCCAGCTGGTGTAATGTGATGTGTAGTAATACTATCACAAAAGTTCGGCTAATAATAGGCATCCTTCACCTTATGGGACCCTGGACGTGTGATGACCTGATAGGTCATCTAGAGTTTTATAACCTAATTCTGTATTTTGAAGCCTTCAATAGCTTCTTTAAGCCTTTCTTGATTTCCATGCGCAGTCTGAGTATTTTTCTGAAATGCTTTTGTGTTAAAAACTGATAAAAATAAGAAATTTTGCCTTTAAAATCCATTTGAGTTGACTTCCATCAACATTTTGAGTAAACGGATCCGGATCCATATTTTGACGGTCTCGGTGGGTCCGTATCATGATATGGGAATGGGCATATGCTCGGAATCAAATTTGGAGGTCCCTAGCTCGAGTTATTGATTTTTGTCGAAAATTGAAAGTTTAAGGATTTAATGATTTAAAAGAATTGACCGATGTTTGACTTTGTTGATATCGGGTCCGTGTTTTGGTTCTGGAACCCGGTATAGGTTCAATACTATATTTATGACTTGTATGTCAAACTTGGTGAGAAACGAAGTTGGTTTGACGTGATTCAGACGTCTGGTTGTTGAAATAGAAGTTCTAATGTTTCTTGAAAATTTCATTTGATTTTGGTGTCCGATTCATAGTTCTAGGTGTTATTTTGGCAATTTGATCGTGCGAGCAAGTTTGTGAGATGTTTTTGAACTTGTGTGCATGTTTGGTTTGGAGCCCCGAGGGTTCGGGTGAGTTTCAGATAGGTTACTGAGTGATTTCGAACTTAATTAGAATGCTGGTGCATCAGGTATGCAGAACTCACATTTGCGAGGACTTGATCGCAAATGCAAAGTCACGATCGCATTTGTGAAGAGGGAGGGGGCTTTCAGCTTCTTTTTTGCGAAGAGAAATCCGCAAATGCGAGGTAGGGTTAGCATTTGCGGGTAAAGGGTCTCATTTACTACTGGAAGCAGACCAAGGTAGACTCACATTTGCGAGTCGAAAGTTCGGTTTTGCGAAAACCTTGGCTCGCGTTTGCGAAAGGTATGTCGCACTTATGATGATATCAGGCTCAGAAGTTTTTCGCATTTGTGATGATATCAGGCTTAGAAGTTTTTCGCATTTGCGAAGAATTGATCGCAATTGCGATCATCGCAATTGCAATAACTGCAGCTGGGTAAAAGAAGAGAAAAACGAGATTTTGTTCATTCTTTCAAATTTACAAAATTAGAAAAACCCTAGAGGTAATTTTTCCAAGAAATATTTTCCCCCAATTCATTGGTAAGTGATTCTAACCTATTTTCTTTCAATCTTCCATTACATTTCATAAGATTTCAACCTAAATTCTAGGATTTTTGTCAGGACCCGAATCCTAACCTAGATCGCGATGGCGCCCAATACCGTAGTCAGGCAAGCCAACATCAATCTACTGGTGAGTTTATTTTAAATTTACCAAAACATTTCCAACACTTACTTGGTTTAGATTTTTGACATTGGGCAAAAACGAATAACTTAGACAATCTTAAGCAGAAATAGTCATAAAAGTCATAATTTAGTATTTACATGCCAACATAATATCTACTAATGTGTGTTCCATGAACTAGTGTCACAAGTCTACAAGCATACTAGTAGAGTAAAAACAAAAGAATTAATAGACTGCACTACTGTCTGAAAAGGAATATACAGAAATAACAAAAGAAGGCTCCATAGTACTGCTGAGGGTCATCAAGAGGAGCAGTTCACCGTGGAGTCTAGACCAGGTATATATCAGGGGCGAACTCCGGACTGATACCCAGATGCATCCGCCTCAGAACCTGTACAATTAAGTACAGAGCGTAGCATGAGTACATAAACAATATGTACCCAGTAAGTATCCAGTCTAATCTCGAAGAAGTAGTGACGAGAGGTCGACGTGACACTTACTAGGGTCAAAATAATATGTTCTAAAGGTAAGGCTAAGCAGGGATGGCAATCATGAATAATAATGAAGATAGGAACATCAAATATCCTTTACAAATACCTTTACATGTCAATTTCTATAGCATACAAATTACCTACTTTTCATGGTATTTAACAGATACATAATCACAGAACACCCAACATCTAACAAACACATAACATGTCGTGAACGTACGACTGACACAACACGAAAATAAATGTGCACTGCCGAAGGGTCGAACGGCTCGAACCATAGATGCATCTATTACACTGCTCAAGAATCAAACATGCGACGCGGTTGACATAATAGTAGGGCTACCCCGCTCGTGAATCATACATGCGACACGGGTTCCCGTATATATACACATAATTAACAGGAAATCTAGAAATTCAGTAGAGAATATACTTACAGAGAAGGTTTCAATAATATAAAATTCAGAATGTAACCTCCTATATGTTTATTTAATAATTCAAGGACATTAGGCAACCTAAATTAATATTTAAGATCATAGTTACGACACATAAAACATGCTTGTGAATCCTAAACCCCCGACATAAAATAATAGTAGCTAAGCACGGACTCTCGTCACTTCGTGCGTGCGTATCCCCCCCCCCAAATAAAGACATGCAATTATTTATATTCACCTATGGGGACAATTCCCTCTTACAAGGTTAGAAAAGAGACTTACTTCGTGTCAAGCCTACTTTCCGAGTCAAGAACGCGCCCGAAACTCTAAATTCGCCGCCCAAGAACTCGAAGCTAGCCAAACATCACATTAACAAGTCAATCTATGCTCAAAAGTCCATAATTATCCTACTTAAATAGTCATTTCAACCCAAATTGGAAAATCCTAAAATACACCCCCAGGCCCACATGCTCGGATTCCGAAAATTTTCGGAGGAAATACTTACTCATAGCCTAAGGATCAATATTATATAGTTTTTGTATGATTTCATTATCAATTTCTTGGTAAATTCTTATTTTTATCAAAACCCTAGGTTTCACTCTAATCCCATGATTTCTACTAATTTAATGTGTTAATCTACCTAAGAATTCAAGTATTTAACTCATTTTATGGTAGGAATTACTTACCTTACAGTAGCTAGGTCGAATATCTTCTTTGCAAGCTCTCAAAAATCGTCCAAAGTGAAGAAAATGACTTAAAAAAAGACTAAGTCTCGACTTTAATGTCACTGCCCAGTTTCCCCCTTCTATGCGAACGCGGCTGGGACAGTGCGTTCGCGAAGGCTAAGGCCCAGGACCCTCTGAGGGCCCTTCTATGCGAATGCGGATGGGGTCATGCAAACGCGGAGGCAAGACCTACGCGAACGCGGTGGGAAGGGGTGCGAACGCAGAGAGTAAAGCTTAGCCTGCCCACTGACTTACCCTATGCGAACGCATAGGGTAATTTCACCCCTGCCCAACTCCTTCTATGCGAACGTGTGAGCACACCCGCGAACGCATAGAAGGAAACCAGACTGAGAAAATCTGGTGTTTGGCATTTAAGAATCCGACCCCAAAACCAAATTGAATTAAACTTTGAACTTCAAATTCTAGAATTCGCTTTCAACACGCCGAACCTACCTATACTACTCGGAATGACACCAAATTTTGCGAGAAAGTCATAAATGACATAACAAAACTATTCCCGATATCGAAATTCTGTTTGGAACTCTATAACACAAAAACACGTTCTGAACCTCAATTTGAAATAAGGAATTCTTATTTCACTATTTGGCGCCGCAACGCTCCCGGGTCATCCAAAACCCGTTCCAAACAAACGCCCAAGTCCGAAATCATCATACGAACCTACCAGAACCTTCGAATCTCGATTCCGAGGTCGTTTACCAAAAATGTTGACCGAAGTCAAACTTGGCCTTTAAGGCCAACCTTAAGGAACTAAGTGTTCCTATACCACTCCAAACTCCTCCAAACCTCGAACCACCCGTCCCCGCAAGTCATAAATCAGTAAAAGAAACTACGGGAAGTCTCATTTAGGGGCATAGGGTGCCTAGAACACAAAACAACCGGTCGGGTCGTTGCATTCTCCACCTCTTAAACAAATGTTCATCCTCGAACGGGTCTAGAATCATACCTGGAGTGCTGAATAAATGTGGATATGTGCTTCGCATGTCCTCCTCGGACTCCCAGGTCTCCTTGTCAACTGGTTAGCCCCTCCACTGGACCTTTACGGCGGAAACCTTCTTGGATCTCAACTGGTAATCCTGCCTGTCAATGATAGCAAATGGCTCCTCCTCGTAACCCAACCTCTTATCTAGCTGAATGTTACTGAATCTATCACGTGAGAGAAGTCAGAGTGGTACCTCCGGAGCATGGACACATGAAAAATCGGATGAACTCCTGATAAACTGGGAGGTAAAGCGAGCTCATAAGCAACTTCCCCAACCCGCCTCAACACCTCAAATGGGCCTATAAACCTCGGGCTCAACTTACCCTTCTTCCCGAACCTCATGATACTCTTTATCGGCGAGACTTTCAACAAAACCTTCTCGCCCTACATAAATGATACATCACACGCCTTCTGATCCGCGTAACTCTTCTGTATGGACTGTGCAGTGCGAAGCCTCTCCTGAATCAACTTTACTTTCTCCAAAGCATCCTTCACCAGATCGGTACCATATAACTTAGCCTCGCCAGGCTCAAACCACCCGATGGGAGAACGACATCGCCGACCATACAAAGCTTCAAATGGAGCCATGTCAATGCTGGACTGATAACTTTTATTATAAGCAAACTCGGCCAAGGGCAAGAACCGGTCCCACTGCCCTCCAAAGTCAATCACACATGCTCTGGGCATGTCCTCCAATATCTGAACTGTCCGCTCCGACTGCCCGTTGGTCTGAGGGCGGAATGCTGTGCTGAGCTCTACCGGGTGCCTAACTCACTCTGTACTACTCTATAGAAGTGCGATGTGAACTGGGGACCTCGATCTGATATAATGGACACAGGCACATCGTGCAACCAAACTATCTCCCGAATGTAGATTTTGGGCAATCCTCTCTGAAGTATAAGTAGTAGCTACTAGAATGAAATGTGCCGACTTGGTCAACTTGTCCACTATAACCCAAACCATATCAACCTTCCGCAAAGTCTGAGGCAATCCAACTACGAAGTCCACAGTGATGCGCTGCCATTTCCACTAAGGTATAGGCATCTACTGGAGTAGGCCTCCTGGCCTCTAGTGCTCATACTTAACCTGCTGGCAATTCAGACATCTTGCCACATACTCCACTATGTCTTTCTTCATCCGTCTCCACCAGAAATGCTGCCTCAAGTCATGATATATCTTCGTAGAACCAGGATGAATAGAATACCGTGAACTATGAGCCTTCTCTAGAATCCTCTCCCTCATGCCATCAACATTGGGGACACATAAGCGACCCTGAAGTCTCAGAACACCATCCTCGCCAATAAAAACCTCCTTGGCACCACCCTGTACCTCTGTCTCCCGTAGAGCCACCAAGTGTGGATCGTCATACTGCCGAGTCTTGATCTCCCCCAATAATGAAGACTGAGCCACCACACGTGAGAGAACTCGAATGGGCTCTGAAAGGTCCAACCTCACTAAGAGATTAGGCAAGGACTGAATGTCCAAAACTAGAGGTGTCTCCTCTGCTGAAATGAAAGCCAAACTACCCATACTCTCCTCCTTCCTGCTTAAGGCATCTGCAACCACGTTCGGCTTGCCCGGATGATAAAGAATGGTGATGTCATAATCCTTCAGCAACTCAAGCCACCTACGCTGCCTCAAATTAAGATCCCTCAGCTTGAACAAGTGCTGCAAGCTGCGGTGGTCCGTATAAACCTCACCCCATAGAAGTAGTGTCTCCAAATCTTAAGCGAATGAACAATCGCTTCCAACTCCAAGTCGTGCACATGGTAATTTTTCTCATGGACCTTCAGCTGACGTGAAGCATATGCAATAACTCGCCCCTCCTGCATCAACACACATCCCAAACCAATGCGTGAAGCATCGCAATAAACTGTATACATCCCTGAACCGGAAGGCAACACTAGAACTGGTGCTGAGGTCAATGCTGTCTTGAGCTTCTGAAAGCTCGCCTTACACTCGTCGGACCATCAAAATGGGGCATTATTCTGGGTCAACCTAGTTAGATGGGCTGTAATGGATGAAAAACCCTCCACAAATCCGCGATAATAACCTGCCAGACCCAAGAAGCTCCTGATCTCTGTAGCTGAAGTAGGGCGTGGCCAACTCTGATTAGAAACCAAACCCAAATGTTTGGAAGTGTAATTAGAAACAAAACTCGTATCTAGCTTAGATATAAACCTAATTCCAAATAAATTAACTCCATGTGAATTTGATCTCGACCTAGTTGGGTTAAAACTGCATCGACCACCCTCGCTACTCAATAGTAGTGTAGGCTTGGACCCGATCACTTGTGATATATGCCAAAGGCATAAATATGAAAATTCCCTATACCTTGGGTTGCTGCAGCCACTTAAAATACCTGTAGCTACTTGGTGTAGCATAAGTATGGATTTCATAGAAGGTCTACCAAAATCCAAGGGAAAATTAGTTATTTGGGTAGGGGTCGACATGCTTACCAAGTATGCACACTTCATAGGGTTGTCTCACCCTTACTTTGCAACTGAGATAAAAAGATTGTTTATGGATAAAATCTACAAGCTACATGGGATACCTGAAGACATTGTGGGTGATCGAAACCCAGTCTTCACAAGAAAATTTTGGAAAGAACTACTTTACATGATGGGAGTGACCTTGAACACTTCAACAGCCTATCATCCCCAAATAGATCAGCAAACAAAGGTGGTGAACAGATTCCTAGAAACCTACTTGAGGTGTTTTTGTTTAGACTTACAAGTTGATTGGTACTAGTATTTGGCTGCAGTAGAATGGTGGTACAATACCACCTTCCATTCATAAATAAAATTCACTCCTTATGAATCCCTCTATGGAAAACCACCACCCTTATATCTTCCTTATGTAGCTGGTGATTCAGAATCCAATAAGGTTGACAGAAGTTTACTTACAAGGGAATTCAAGTTGCAATTGCTCAAGTATCATCTACAAAGGGCTCAACAAAGGATGGTGGAGCAAGAAATTAAGCACAGATCAGACAGGCATTTCAAGAAGCAGATTGGCTATATTTGAAGATACAAACTTATAGGCAAGTCACTATGTCGGGATCTCATTTTACCAAACTATCAGCTAAATATTACGGACCTTACCAAGTGTTGTAGAAGGTGGGGCAGGTCACCTATAAACTCTCACTTCCCCCTCATCTGTTGATACATCCCACATTTCATGTTTCTCAATTGAAACGATGTCATGAGCTGCCAAAGACCATATCTCACGCACTAGTGCTGGAATTAGCAAGCCCTTACTGCCCTCAACCCCATAAAATTTTGGATAGGTGTTTGATTCAAAAGAGAAACAAAGCAGTGGATCAAGTTCTCATCCAATGGGAAAAGTTGCCATCTGATCTCACAACCTGGGAGGATTATCAAGCCTTCAAGATTCGCTTTCCAAAGTTCCTTCCTTGAGGACAAGGAATTTCTTAACAGGGGAGAACTGATGCAAGAAGAAATGAAGATGGCTTGCGGAGGTGGTACTTAGCGATGGTTGGGTAATACGTAGACGTTAGAAATGGTTAAATAGGTTAGGATATAAGTTTATACGTTATACACTTCAGTCCCTCAGTAGTTTAGGTTATAAGTTTATATAGTTACACTTTAGTCCAGAAGTTGTCACTGTTGGGGCACTTTAGGTCCCTGTCAGAATTAGTTATATTTACTTGTCTTGCAGTGAGTAGTGGGGGATTATATACGTGCTTGTAATCATCTGAAAGATCATCAATCAAAACCTCATTTTTAATTTTGCCCTGATTTTCTGTCTTGCTTTTACATTTGTAGTCGTAGCTTAGTTGTTCTATTTTTCCATTTTCTTGCCTTGTGTAACATTATTTTTACTACTCTTTCAGTTTCATTTTCACTTTTACAACCAGTGTTACGTTGAACTCGCATATCTTTTTCTTTTACTAATAGGAACACCACTATTATCATACTCCTCATTTTATAGCAGTGTGTACCGAGTTCTGCTTTTTTGTTTGCATAAATGGGAGATTCACATCATGAGGTCTATTTGATTATTGACTGAAGAGTGAAGACCTCTACATTCCTGGTAAATAATTTCAATATTTTACTTTTTTTTTTGGGTATTCTGCTGTTCTAATACTACGACCCCTTTATCTCAACTGATTTAATCAAGTATATCTTCTATGCGATTCCATCTTGTTTTGATCTAAGGGGATTGTTTTAATTTTTTTGTTGAACTTACTTAATCAAGATTTCACCTTTTATGTTTACCCATTTGCTTTGCGAATCAAAAGGAAGCATCTTTTAGCAATGCTTATATCAGTTTCCTATCCCAAGAAATATGAATATGGATGTACCCTCAGTAAGGATGAGGTATCTTAGTTCTTATATGTAAAACAATCCAATTTGATTTTTTCTTTTTTCATCTACTAAGCACTTGATGCACTTGTGTTCATAACCTAGTTGTCGTTGAAAGACCTTTTGATCAATTTTCCCTTTTTCCTACTTCTTCCTTCTGTTTTCTCTCAAACTTTTGGTGATATAGTCTTTCTTGATTTCTTGTTCGAAATCTTGAAATCATTGTGAATGTTCCTCTCAATATAGCTGTTGTACTGGTCATGATTCTTGAAGGGAAGTGAAAAAAGAGTTGATATTTTACAGATAAATTACTAGTATGAGCTTCAAGGTTTTCGGCTAACTGGAATAATAACTCTGTTATTGCAGGCACTTCAGCTGTAAGTATGGTTTCCTTTGAACCTCCTACTTAATTTTTCATGAAGAAAGCTCTCTCAATCACAACTGATTTACTTTATTAATGTATTTAGCACTCATAATCTTATACGCCTTCTGTCCAAAAAGAATGAAGGGGTTTGGAGTACGAGAAAAACATTCTAATTTTAGTGTTAATTTGGATATCGATAGGGGATTTTATAATGGCTCAGTTGGTTACCTGAACTTTTACTTGTTGTAATCCTCCCCTTTACCTACCCCCAAGTTTTTAAAAAAGATTCGTAGATTCAATACTCTTATAGATATATATGTAGATTCATTTTGGAAGGTCCTTAGAATGTGTTTGTTGTTGTTTAGATGATTAACTCATCCTAGAGTCTCCTTCACCGTTGGTAGCATTGTCCATTGTACTCTAGACCATGGCCTTTCTCCTTTATTCGTGCTTGGGACCGTTTCTCATATACAACAATTAATCTGCTAACTCATGAAAAGAAACTTGTTATGTTACTTTGAGGATTTTATTTTTTTATTTGTTATACTGCATTTTCATCGATGCAAGTGCTTCATCCAAAAACATGTATTATTGACAAAAATGATGTCATCTTTGATAGTACGTCGAGATTACAACAAAATTAAGTATTGTCACAAGAGTGAAAGTTTGATCATGTTGTGATAGATTCAAATAATGAAATAATATATAGGGCTTATAAATGTATTAAGATCAGAAGTGTGAGTTTCATTCCATGTAAAGGGTTAAAATTTTTAGAGATAAAATATTTGGTTTCTCATTTAGGACTTCAGAAAGCCGACTTGCATGCATGCCTTTTAGTTTTGTATCTCTTTTGATCATGTACCAAACACACAGATATATAGTGAGGAGTTGTGACCAGTGTAAGACCTGTTAATTCTACTTGATTTGACACATAACTATAAAAGTTGAAGTAGCCATTTAGGAAGACAATAATAAATAAGAATAATAAACATATGGACAAATTAACAACAATGCACTTTATAAAATCTTCTAAAGTTGACATTGGTGTTGTTCGTCAAGTGTCTTCTTGGTGTAAGGAGCCTGAAAGGTCTACTATCAATACCTCCGGAAAAGAGAAAACACAATTCCATTGGAACACCCCAAATATGAGAAAGAGATTCGGTGTTGCAGATCATCGTGGGGAAAGGATAAGATATGGTGTGACCCTAGAGTATAGGAAGACTTCCTGAGAAGGAATCAACTTTTTTAGCTGCTAAAAACTGGTTTTTTCTATGTACAGATGGTATGTACATGATGGAAGTTGATATATTTCTAAAACCTGGTGGATACTTTCTGGTCCTCCAATTAATTGGAAGGCTTGTTACAAAACCTAAAATAGGATCAAGGAAGAAACCTGAGATGAAGAGAAATGAAGACCTTACCGAGCTTCTTGCTGGGAGAAGAAGTATGAAAAAGGTGATTTAGCTATATGGAGGAAAAACGTTAATGCGGAATGCAGAAGAAAGCTCGCAAACATATGTCAAACTAGGGATGCTGATGATGTTTGTTGAGTTAATACGGCTCCACCTGATTACAAATGTAAGTGGGCATTTGGATAAGAAATTTATAATTTTTAAAAAAAAATAATACTTGGAGTTAGGTTAAAAAATAATATTTGAAATTTAAATTATATTTGAACATACATTTCACTTTTAACATATTATGATCTGTAAGGTGGGAAAACAAACTTTTAGAATTTTAATAAATCATTTTTTGATTTTTGAAAATTTTATTTTCGATTTTTAAAAAAAAACGTACAACATGGACAAATATTTTTGAAAAAAAAATCGAAAAAGGAAAAAATATGTATGTACAAGCACGTCCTAAGACAGAAACAAGCATCCAGTCTCTCTCCCTCTTTCTTTACAGAGTTGGACTCTGATGATGATGGTGGTCTCTCCCATTTTACTATTTTACTGCTAAATGGGAAAAGGGAAAGTTTCCAAATGGGAATTTTAACTATTATCTTTACTATTCTTTCAGTTTCATCTTCACTTTTACAACCAGTGTTACGTTGAACCCACATATCTTCTTCATTTCCTAATAGGAACACCACTATTATCATATTCCTCATTTTATAGTAGTGGGTACGGAGTTCTGCTTTTTTGTTCCCATAAAAGGGACATTCACATCATCAGGTTTATTTTCTTACTGACTGAAGAGTGAAGACCACTATTTTTCGTGTAAATAAGTTCAATTCTTGTTTTTTTTGTATTCTGCTGCTCTAATTCTATGACCCCTTTAGCTCAACTGATTCAATCAAGTATATCTTCTACGCGGTGCCATATTATTTTGATCAAAGGGGATTGTCTTAATTTTTTGTTGAACTTACTTAATCAAGTTTTCATCGTTTTTGTTTACCTGTTTGCTTTGCGAATCAAAAGGAAGCATCTTTTATGTGATGACCCAAAAGGTCTTGTGTTTTAGAGCTTGATTCCGCGCTCTTTAATCTTAAAAACCTCATTTTTACTCTTCTCGATTTGCGTGCACAGTCCGGACGAGTTTTCGAAAATAATAATTTTTGCCTTTAAAAGTTTATTTTAGTTGACTTCGGTCAACGTTTTGGGTAAATGTACCCGGACTCGTGTATTAACGGTCCTAGCGGGTTCATAGTGAAATATAGGACCTGCGCGTATGCCCGGAATTGAATTCTGAGGTCCCTAAGTCGAGATATGAATTTTTTATTAAAAATTGAAAGAGTGAAAATCTAATGGTTTTAAGAATTTGGTTAGTGTTTGATCTTGTTGGTATCGGGTCCGTATCTTGGTTCCGAAGCTCGGTACAGGTCCATTATGATATTTTAAACTTGTCTGTGGAATTTGGTGAGAAACAGAGTTGGTTTGACGTGATTCGGACGTCCAGTTGTGAAAATAGAGGTTTTGAAACTTCTTGAAAATTTCATTCAATTTGGTGCTAAATTCGTGGTTTTAGGTGTTATTTTGGCGATTTGATCGTTCGAGCAAGATCGTATGATGTTTTAGGACTTGTGTGCATGATTGGTTTGAAGTCCCGAGGGCTCGGGTGAGTTGTTCTACGCAAACGCGAGCCAAGGATCACGAATGTGATGGCCAAGGGGGACACACCATCGCGAACGCATACAAGATTTCACGAACGCGTAGGCCTTCTGGGCCGCTACCCTTTGGGGACGCGGAAGGCCCTTCGCGAACGCGAAGAAGGCCTGCCTAGTGATTTAAAAAGAGAACTAAAAAGGGGATTTGCCCATTCTTTCTAAATTTCAAAACTAGAAAACCTAGAGGCGATTTTCAAAAGATAATTTCTTCCCCAAAGTGTTGGTAAGTGATTCTAAACCACTTTATTTCAATTACCTATTGCATTTCATGAATTTTCAACCTAAAATCTAGAGTGTTCATGGTAGAAATTAGGGATTATGGAAGAATTGGTTTTTTTTTGCAAATTTGGAGATTTAGACCTCGATTTGGGGTCAGATTCCGAAACTAATTACATATTCGGGCTCGGGGGTGAATGGGTTTTGGTCCGAATCTCGAGTTTTGACCAAGCAGGCCCGAGGTCGATTTTTGAATTTTTGGGGGAAAGTTTGAGAAACCTAAATTTATGTATTGAAATTGAGATCTTTAGCAATATTTGATGTTATTAAGTTAATTATGATTAGATACAAGTGGTTTGGAGGTGGAATCTCGAAGAAAGGCGGTAATTGAGCAGTGAGTGACCTTTGGATTGAGGTAAGTGTTGTGTGTAACCTTGACTTGAGGGTTTAGGAATCCTTGCCTTATTTGATATATGAAAAATCATGTGAGCTTCGTATACGTGAGGTGGCGAGTACTTATGCGCCGCCAATTTATCTGTTTTTGCCTGTTTCTTTCCGTTCTCTTTTTGTTTCTTCCCTGCTTTAATTGCTACCTGTCTACTTGTAATTCCATGACTAATTGCTACCTATTAGATGTTGCGTTCCCCTATTGAAGATAATTGTTATTCCGTAGATTCATTGTTCCCCGTTATTTGTTTAAGTTGTTCATATCGGCATTTTTGTGATATCCTGGTTTGGTCTCTAAGTAGTATTATTTGTGTAGACTTTTATTGATTATAAGGTTCCCAGTTTCCTCGTTCTAAATTTGAAGTGTTGATAAGGGCCTAGTGCTAATTTTGTGAAATTTCTATACATCCTGTGTAAATGATATATATATATATATATA
>ML348954.1:0-10323 GCA_005239505.1 Nicotiana paniculata | reverse complement strand
CCCCTCTTTGACTGGAAACGCGAAGAGTTTTCAGGCAAAGAACGACGAGACAAGTTTTTTGACGACCCTTATTTAAAGAGACATTAAACTAAAAGAAAGGAGTATGTGACAGAGTCCTGGTTTTGGACAGCCTACATATCCCAAGTTATAAGGGAATCAGGTCGCGTTTAGTTCAAGAAGTTTTGGAGTGACGGAGTGGGTGGAGAGAATGAGAGACACGAGTGAGGTGCCGCTCCGTCGAGGTTCCGGTACGCGGTCCCATTATTACATCAAAATAAAAAAGAAAAGACTAACTAAGCCTATTAACTACGAGTTACAAGATTCCTATCTATGAGTCTTCTGAAGCTTGATCTTGAGTCTTGGCTGCTTCTTTATACAGACTCCGATCTGAATCTTGATGCTTGTTCGTTGTAGGTGTTGGTCAAATCTTCTTTAGCTTTTCGGATCAAGGCAGGATATACAGAACGGATGACTTCAATCTCGTCCTGAATAGTCCACGTCTTTTCCACTTCTGCACCTTGGGTTTGGTCTTCTCTTTTTCTTTTTCTTTATTCTGGATCAAAACTTCTTCTTTTGGTCGTCTTGAGTCCATTGTCCTAAATTTTAATCTGCGCAAAATCAAAAAGCAAACGAACGGAATTTTCTGCCCCAGTTTTCACTAGGAAAATTTCGTGAGTTATTGTAAGGAAATCTATACTACTTTATTATTGAAAGCGGTGAAAAGCCGGGAACAGTGCACCCAGAGTTATTGTAGACTAGGGAGTGGATACCCTATGTGCAAAGGTAAAATCAACTAGGGGTTGGAGACCCTATGTTGATTGACAGATTATGTTATCGTTAAGAAAAGATCACCGGGTTATGCCAGTGTCTGTGGAAGGATCAACGGGTTATGCCGTTTGTCAAGAAAGAGATCACCAGGTTATGCCGGTGTCTCGGAAAAGGTCAATAGGTTATGCTGTTGTCGGGAAAAAGGAGATCACTAGGTTATGCCAGTGTCAGGAAATGATCAATAGGTTATGATGTTGTCAGGAAAGATCACCAGGTTATGCCGGTGTCTAGAAAGGTCAACAGGTTATGCCGTTGCATGGGGAAAAGAGATCACTGGGTTATGCCAGTGTCAGGGAATGGTCAACAGGTTATGCTATTGTCAGGAAAGATCACCAGGTTATGCCGGTGTCTTGAAATGAGATTCATCGGGTTATGCCGGCATCAACTAACGAATGGACACTTATGTTGGAAAGAAGACTAGGGAGTGAAGACCCTATGTCTAAAGTCGTCAACTATGGATGGAGACCCTATGTTGGCATCAGGTTATGCTGGCATCAACTAGGGAATGGAGACCCTATGTTGGAAAAGCGACTAGGGAGTGGAGACACTATGTCTAAAAATAAAATTAATTAGGGAATGGAGACCCTATGTTGGAAAATGAGACTATTGAACTGTGTACCTATGCTAAAATAAATCAAGAAGGATTGTTTTGTTTTTTTTTTTTGTTTTTTTTATCTTAGGAGAAAGATTCATCATACTAAGACATTTACCCTAGGAGAAAGATTCATCAGACTAGGTTTTTTTTATTATCTTAGGAGAAAGATTCATCAGACTAAGATTTCGATCCTAGGAGAAAATTCATCAGATTAGGTTTTCTTAACTTAGGAGAAAAATTCATCGGACTAAGATTTCAATCCTACGAGAAAATTCATCTGACTGGGTCCCTTATTTTTGTTATCTTAGGAGAAAGATTCATCAGACTAAGATGTTTATCCTAGGAGAAAGATTCATCGGACTAGGTTTTCTTTATCTTAGGAGAAAGATTCATCAGACTAAGACATTTATTCTAGGAGAAAGATTCAGCAGACTAGGTCTTCTATCTTAGGAGAAAGATTCATCGGACTATGATTTTGATCCTAGGAGAAAAGTTCATCAGACTAGGTCTCTTGTTTTTTTTGGTATCTTAGGAGAAAGATTCATCAGACTAATATTTTGATCCTAGGATAAAGTTCATCAGACTAAGATTTTGATCCTAGGAGAAAATTCATCAGACTAGGTCATTTTTTTATCTTGGGAGAAAGATTCATCAGACTAAGATTTTGATCCTATGAGAAAGTTCATCAGACTAGGTCTTCTATCTTATTATCTTAGGAGAAAGATTCATCAGACTAAGATTTCTATCCTAGGAGAAAGATTCATCAGACTAAGATTTTGATCCTAGGAGAAAATTCATCAGACTAGGTTGTTTTTTTTTTTTGGGTGTTTGAACCAACTTCCTTGCACTGCTTTGTTCCTGTTTCAAACAAAGAAAATTTCGTCAGTTTTAAAAGTGGTGGTCGGTTTGTGGCCTTCAGTCCTGGGCAGCTTGGCTTTTGCTCAATCAACTTGAGTCGGTTTTCAAGAGACTTTTTTGCTCTACATTAGTCTTGATTGTTTCACACCCAGTACCATTTGTATTTGTGGCTCAGTCAACCTTATACCAACATGAGATCTTANGCCAAATTTGCTTTGTGCAACTGAAAGGCTGGTAGCAGATTTTGAAATCTTTTCTTGCTTGTTTTGACAAGGACTGACTCAGAGTGAATGACACAATGATGCAAAGAAACAAGTATTAACGAGTGATGCCCCTATCGGAAGGACAGAAGGAAGAGTTCTTTTTTTTTTCTTTTTCTTTTTCTTTTATTTTATTTTGCGGTAACTAGCTTAATGATCATGACATGCATTTTGGACTTAATGGTCGATCTATCAAACTGATCAAATCTTCCCTTTCACCATTCTTATGACCTTTGAAGTCGGGCTTGTTTGTGCCAATTCTTCGCATCAGCTTCACGACTCACTTTCGACTAGTGGTGCTCTGAGAGGTTTTCACCAACAAGTCTCTCTCATTTATTTTTCTCTACTTACCATCGTCTTACAGTGCCCATGAGGGTTTTCACTAGTAAGAATCTCTCATTTTTCTTTTATTTTTCTTTTCTTTTTCTTTTGTGAGCAACTTGACAATGTTCTATGTCGTGTGACGATTATTGCTCATTGCATACTTCAATTGGCATTCTTGAAGGAATATCGGGAGGTCTTATTTGGAAGGTTTTTGGATAAGGTAGGAAAGAAGGGCCGGCATGAAGGCTCAAAGTAGACTCAAAATGAGGGGTTGTAGACTTACAACTCTTGGAATCGACTCTTTTAAAAGTGAAATAAAATTTCTGCCCCAGTTTTAGCTACTGGGGATTTTTCTGGATTTTTTTTTGAATTATTATTTGGTTGGACCGAACCGTGTAAGGCTGCCTACGTATCCTATTTTTGTAAGGAATCAGGTCTAACGTAGTTCAAACATCTGACCTAACTATTTTTCATTTTTCTTTCTTTTTCTCATGTTTTTCTCTCTTTTTTTTCATTTTTCTTTCTTTCTCTTTTTTTCAAAACAAATTACCCCAACTTCTTTTTTTTAGGTCATAGATCTCAGACTGTTTTTTTTTCTTTTTTTTTTCATTTGAACTTTCTAAGAGCTTCCCCAGTTTGTACTCTTGGGGCATGGATTTTTTCACTTTTTTTATTCATTTTCACTTTTGACTTTTGACCCTAAACTTGATTCCAAAAGAGGGTGGTCAAAGAAAAATGACACTAGCTCAAAACGAGTAGAGGAGGGTATAAAGTGTTTAGATAGAAGAAAAAGGGCCTCCCAGCCTCGAGAACGCCAAAACATATTATCTTTTTGCGATCATAGCGTTGATGAACATGTCTATCTTCTTGGTGTGTCGTGGTCGAAAGACACTTTCCATCCATTAATGCCAAACTTTCGACCAAGCTTCAATTGATTAAACATCCTCAAGCCCGATCTTCACAATGATTTGAAGGTGAATTTTACTCGACCTTAGTTCCAAAGTATCTCAAATCTTTATTCATCCTCAAAAGTGTCTCTTTCTCACTTATCTCACTCAAGACTAAATCAGTTTTTTAAGATCTGGTCAAAAGTTCCGCATGCATGTCATATCACTAAAACTAGCGAGAAAAGAACTAAGCATGGAATGACATAAAAGGACAAATTGTATTTCGTTGAGTAAACAACAAGACAAACAACCTAAAATCCTAGTTACAACCTTAAAATAACCAGGATAATGAAAATAGCAACAAAACAGACAGACAAGACTGACACAAACAGAACAGAGGGATAGAAGGGTTTGACTCAATAAAACAAATAAAATCTGGATCACAACCCTGAAATAACCCAGATAATAGAAAAAAAATATCAAAACAAGCTACCAAGATTCCTTCCTAGTGAGGAGGGAATGGCTTTTCAATTGCTAAGCTTGACATTAGCCACAAATTTGCTCATCATAATCAGCAGAGCTTTCTCCAATTTCAAAATCGTTAACTTCAGTCAGCAAGTCCCCGAGAGGATTCTCATACTCCCTGTCACCACACATCATCCCCACAAAGTGTGCATCATCATGTGTAGGTAAATGATTCTGCGTGATATTCTGGTTGTCAGTGTTTTGGATCACAATCAGATTTTCCTGGATCATCATTTCTATTTCTTTTTTCAAATCCTGACAGCTTTCAACATCGTGAACCTGGGCATTGGAATGGTACTCACACCTTTTATAAGGGTCAAAGCTTCTTGCACGTGGGTCCACATGATTTGGAGGAATATGTGCAATCATGTGATTACGCTTTAATTTCTCAAACAAGCTTGCATAAGACTCTCCTATTAGTGTCAAATTAGCTTTTAACCTTTGTTCCCCTCTATATCCCTTGCTTGGATGCGGGTTATAGGGCACTTGAAAATTTTGTGGAGGCTGACGGATACTTTGCGATGCTGGTGCTCACCTTCTGGAGTGTCATGGTGGCTGGGCAACATATTGAGGTGGAGCAAAAGAGTATTGTGGGTTATGAGGTGGATAGTAGTGCTCAGAGAAATCATCGGAAACCAGACGAGACTGGTCATACCTTCGAGATGTTCTCCTAGGACCTCTTCTCGACCCTGATGTCATCATGATTTCTTCATCATTCTCATTCGTGTCACTAAAATTACCAGATTCAATCTGGACNATGTCGATGTTGTATTGGAATTGTTTGAAAAAGGCCTGGGCCATGTCATCCCAGACATACCAACAAGATGTGTCTTGATCAGTAAACCATTCAGAGGCTACCCCCGTAAGGCTTTCCCCAAAATAAGCCATCAGTAATTCTTCCTTTCCTTCCGCACCTCTTAGTTGATTGAAATACCTTTTCAGGTGGGCTTTGGGGTCGCCATGTCCATCATACTTTACAAATTTGGGGATCTTGAAACCAGGTGGCAAGCGGACATTAGGGAACATACATAGATCCTTGAATTCAATACTCTTCTGACCTGCCAACCCTTGCATGTTTTTCAACTATTGTTCTAAGCTTTTCAGTCTTTGGGTCATTTCATCATGTGCCATCTTTCGGGCAGGCTTCTCAATCTTTGCAGGAAGATCAAATAAGTACGAGTGGTACTCAGGAGAGTGATATTGTTCTTTCTGGGTAGCAAATTGTGACTCATGAGGTTTCCTCTGCACCACCGTCGGCTGTGGGACAGTGAAGACAAGCATAACAACAGTGGTTGTCTGATTGGTTGTCATTGGCAAACTTTGAGAGCATGCAACTGGAGTTCCAGCTGTAGGCGTACATCTAGGATAAAGACTGAACCCAGGTGGATAGGATTGATCAGACAATGAGACCGGAATGGTAGTTGTCGAGATGGGTGTGAATTCTGGGAAACCCTGAATAGAGAAGGGCGGTCCTTGGCCATTGGCCCATGCTTGAAACATTTCAGTCATTTTCTGTTTCAGTACTCTATTTTCCTCAACCACAGTAGATTCTTGTTGAACCCTCTGACCCCGAGTCTCACGAGCACTCGTAACGGCTTCGATGTCAGTTGTCACTGGCATTTTCTCTTGGACCTTGTGAATTGTGTTGCAGATTACCACAAACCGACCACCTCAAAAGATTTCTTCACAATCCAAAATAAAATACACGTTAGAATGGACTCAGTCGGTCCTTATTATAAAAAAAAATTTGATTTTTTTTTCACTTTCTTTATTTTTTATTTTTGAAATCATTCGATCTAACCTGATGTGGGTTGCCTACGTATCATGACGCCGCATGAATCAGATCTTGCGTAGTTCAGGAAGATTGGGAATAATATGAATAACCTAACTCTTTTTTTTTTTTGAATTTCTGTTTGTATTTATTTTTTTTGAAACAAGACTTAAAAAGAAGAAAGAAAATATTTTTGGATTTAGATTTATTTTTTTTTGTTTTTTTTTTTGAGAATTTTTGAAAAGAAAGACTTCTAAAGGAGAAGAAAATATATGTTTCTTTTTGGAATTTCGAAAGAAAAATTTCTAAAGAACAAAAGAAATATTTTTGGAATTTTGGACTTTTATTTTAAATTTATGAAAGAAATACTTCTAAAGAAAAAAGAAAATATTTTTGAAGCTTGAATTTTCTTTTTGATTTTCGAAAGAAGAATGAAAATATTTTTGGATTCTTGATTTTATCCTTTTTTTTTTAATTTTTTTTTTCCGATTTTTTTTAAAGAAAGACTTCTAAAGAAGAAAGAAAATATTTTTTTGGATTTTTTATTTTATTTGAATTTTTGGGAAAAGACTTCTTTAAAAAAAAAAGTAGAAAATATTTATTTTTGGATATTGATTTTATTTTATTTTTGAATGAAAGACTTTTAAAATGAAAAAAAATATTTTTGGTTTTAAACTTTTTTTTTTATAAAAAGGAATTAAAGATTTTTTTTTTAATTTTTGAAAATTGGGGACTCAAAGAGAGACTTTTCTAGAGTATGAAGTAAAAAAAAAATTTTTGGATTTTTTTTTTAAGATTGGGTTCTCAAAGAAAGACTTTTATACAAAAGGAAGTAAAGGAAAATATTTTTGGATTTTTGAAAATTGGGGAAAATAAAAAGGTAGAAAAATATTTTTTGTTGATTTTTTTTAAAAAAATTGGGAAAAATAAAAAGGTAGAAAATATTTTTTGGTATTTTGATTTGATTTGTCTTTTTTTTAAAGAAAGACTCCTACAAATAAAATATTTTTTGTTATAAAAAGTTTCTTAGTTTTTATTTTTTTTTTCAGGATTTTCTAAAAGAAAGACTCCAAAGGAATTAAAGAAAAATATTTTTAAATTTTTTCTTAAAATAGGGAAAAGAAAAAGTTAGAAAATATTTTTTGGAGATTTTTCTTTTTAAAAAAAATTGGGGGCCGGAACCGATGAGGTTTGCCTACGTATCTCACATCCGGTGAGAATCAGACCCGCGTAGTTCTGCTAGTTTTGACGGAACGAGGGAAACATGACTTTTGAAGACATTCACTTATTTTCTTTCTTATTTATAGACAGAGTTTTATATTTCGAATAACTACCTCGCACTCTTGGTTTTTCTGCTTGTTTTTATTTTTAGTCGGTCAACACACAAGCCGAAACAAATATTGCATACGTAGCAGGTAAGATGCATTAGGATAGTTTTTCATTTCGGGTACACCTGTTCTAGACGGACCCAACCCCTGTGTTGAGTCCCCTAAGTCAAATGCACATAATGCAAATAAGTGTTCCTACTAGGGATCCGACATGAGATTTTGTTATTCTAGGTTTAAACCTGGGGTTTTGTTCTAGACCAGGCTTACCCAAGCGGACAACTCGAGCCGAGGTCGGGGCAGCGTACCGGAATACAGAAGCTTCACCGGCTTTGCGACTTATCCGTGCCTCGTTCTAAAATTTGGATATGACTAACAGAAAAGAAGTCACACAAAGTGCACACTTCCCAGATGATTTAGAAGAATCAGAGAGAAGAGGGTTTCAACACAATTTATATACAGTTCAGATAATATCAAAGCAGTAAAAAGCGATATTTAGCACATTAGGTTCAAACATGTAAAATCAGATAAAAAAGCCAAATATAACAGTTATTCTAAGCTCGAATTCTTGAACCCTGAACCAGAGATTCTGGATTCTCATTCCCCAGCAGAGTCGCCAGAGCTGTCACACCTCCTTTTTCCACCCCCGGATTAATAAAGGGTAATAAGGTAGTTTTTCCAATTAAAGTAACAGTATTCGGTTTTTGGATTTATTTTAGTTTTCAGAGTCGCCACCCGGATTTTTGACGATGTTCCGGGACACTGTTTTGCTTTGAAAATCCCAAATCGAGGAAAATTTGGCTCTGTTTTAATTTTTCTGCGACCAGAAATCCGAGTAAAGAATTCTGTTAACCCGGGAGAAGGTGTTAGGCATTCTCGAGTTCCGTGGTTCTAGCACGGTCACTTAACTATTAATATTTGGCCTAAATTATCTGATTATTTACATATTTTAGCCAATTGTGCATTTTTAGCCTTCTTACTTTTTTAGCCGCTTTTTAATATTTATGTATTTATGTTAAAACAAATCACGATATCGTACACTTGTCATTTTGGTATACGTTGCAAACCGCGCCACATGAAATGCACCCTCGATTTACGACATGTTTATTTTAATTGTTATTAGAAGTTGAAGACGGGGACATGAGTTGTCGCACCCGAGTGTAGATTACGTAGTCAAGACTATGGTTGTGACGGTTTTATAATGCCTATTTGAGGCGATGTTTGATTATCCTTTATGTTTTCTATTTGAAGGAGCATTTTAGTTTTAAGATCAATTAGGCCGTTTATGGATTTATCTTAGGCAAGTCACGATGGCGTGCACTTGTTGTTTTTGAACACACGGCAAACACGTCACATGAAATGCACCCGTGGTTGCTATGTGCATTTTTATTAATTGTTTAGAGTTGAGGGTCGGGGGCATGTGTCGCCACATCCGAATGTAGATTACATAATCATGACTATGCCATGGGAATCGTACCCATAGTCATGATGTTTATTTATTATCACGTCTAAAGAAACGAGCAACATTTAAGAGATTTACGATTATTGTGAAGGCCATGAATTATGGCATTATTATTTGATGAAAAGAATATTAGTTAAGGAATTAAAAGTACTAAAAACCTTTGGACATGTATATGCACCTATTAAGACAAACATCTGGATAACAACAATCTAAACAAAAGGAACCAAAATGCCAAATGACTGCCTAAAAGAAAAAAAACAAAGGAAAAGAAGAGTGAAGGTAAGGCTAGCAACTGTTTTGGCGAGGGGAAAAGGAAACGTCGCCGGTCACTTTGCCATGGACGGCGGTGAGGCAGCAACTTTTGTGGTTGGGCAGCGGAGGGAGATTGTGTTATTTTTCGGCCACTTGGCCGGTGATGAGATGATGTGGAAGATGGCTGCTTGATCCTTGAAGAGAGGGATCGTCCCTAGGATCAGATTTTTTGTTTTTGGGTTCTTAAGAAATAGCCTAATGTTCAGAGAGAAGAAGATGCATGTATTTTTTTTCTAGGGAGGTTCCGTTACCCCTTTTCTGATGATTGTCTTGAGTGTATAAGAAGGAGTATTTTAGGTTAGTGGGTATTGGGCTAAGGGGAATGGGCTTGGGAATTGTGGGCTTGTCCATGTCTTGTTAGGTTTTAAATTTAGGCTAAAAAGACTACAATGATATAATGTATTTATAAATAAGTAAAATTATTCTTAATTGACCTTAATAAATTATTATATTTAAAAATAAAACTAAGAATTAAAGTTGAAACTATATATATATATATATTTGTTGGTATTTTTCAAAGGTTATATAAAAATAAAAATCATAGTAAAATAGTATGACTACAAAATGAAACTATTTTTTTATAATTTTAGTTTTTTTTGTGTGATAAAATAAAGTAAAAACTAGTTAAAATAGCGATATTAGACCTAATCTAAATATTAAACGCTAATATGGGTAAAATTTCGGGGAGGGTCAAAAATTACATGTCTACACGTGCATTCTGGCATCATCAGCCTATCACACCAGATCCATGGGCCCTCCACCTACTTCTCCCCCTAGTCCTCCTAAGGGCAAAGACAAAGGCAAAAGTAAGATGGAAGAGTTCAACGGCACCAGAAAGGAGAATGTGATTGAACGGGTAGAGGCCACTGATGGCCGAGGTATTCAAGTCCTGCATGAGAACATGTCACCACTTGAACAGAAATTGCTGAAGTTTCAGGAAGAACTCGATCAAGTCCGGAATCTGGCCAATTTGTCATTTTCCCTCAACGTCCCCGATGTCAACCTTCCAAATGCTCAAAACCCCGCACCTCCACAAAATATCCCAAGACAGTAAAATCATCCCGCATCTCATTATCACGCCACTCCCACAAAGAACCAAACTCTCCCGACGCTGTGCAATGCTTGACACACCTCAAATAACACTCCACTACTCATCCCAGAACCTCAAAACCCCAC
>MDKI01156057.1:0-70993 GCA_005239505.1 Nicotiana paniculata | reverse complement strand
CATCATTAACTTTGTGTTTTAGAGAGGGTCCTTCTTGTTTGAACCCCAATCCCTATACCTTGAGTGCTGTCCTCCTGTGGTTTCTTCTTTTCTCTCCCAGCAGATTTACCTTTCTCTATTTGCCTAGGTGATAAGTCTCCTTGTCTAGCCATTTGTCTGAAATTTTCGTATGTAGATTCAGCATCTAAATCTCTTCCTTTACCTTCAATATTGTCATCTCCCCTCCTGTTTTCCACTGTTTCAGGAAGCTGAGTTTGTATAGGTAGATGAATCAGGTTCCTGAGTCGACCTTGATCCTCAGTAATCTGGACATTGTTATAGATCTCAATAGCCTTTACATCCATTTCTTTCTCAGCATCTGCAGCTTCTATCACCTCATCAGTCCCTCCATCCTTATTTCCAACTTTAACTATATTTGGCTTAGCTGGAGGTAGCAAATCAGGGGGATTAGGATCTCCAATTTTCTGTGCCTCCTCATTGCTAGGTAGTATGACATTATTATCTCTTTGTTCAGCTTCTACTTTTCTAGCTTTGATAGCCATATCCCCTGCATTCCCTTTACACTTGTTGCCCTCTTCATTGACACCTTGTTCTTCTTCCTCTATTTCCTCGTCTGATGATTCCTCTTCTCCCATGACTCCTTCTAGTAACTCCCCTTCTTCTGAATCCACTTCTATTTGATTCGCCCACAGCCTTTCTCTAGTGATCTCTAGCCTTGTATTATCCGTTGAGATTCCATCTGTTGCTGCCATCTCTCTTGTTTGTGATGGTATCTCTCTACATGATTGGTTTGTTGTCACCAAATTTTCATTAAAGATTATGTTCACCCATGTTGAAGTAGACTCTTTGTTAGCTACTCCTTTACTCCCATTGCCCACCTCAGTAGTCATTATCTTGTTATCTTTCTTCATTGAAGCTTTCCCATCTGATTTAGGATTAAAAGCAGGTGCTTTAAAATTCAGTTTGCCAGTTGAATTGTTATTAGTATTCTTTCTCATAGCTTCATTGTGTTGATCTATCACTACCAACTGGTTGTCTTCTTCCTCTCCATTGTCTTGAGTTTCCAGTGCTGCAAATTTATTAGCAGTATGGATATGCTGAGTATTTCCTTCTACATCTGTACCAACTTCTCTCCTTGTTTTTCCAATCTCCTGTTGCAAATGTCCAGTAACTGGGACAATTTCTCTTCCTGTACCTTCATTACTCAAAAACCCAGCCTCAGTACCTTTATCCCTTCTCACATTGATAGGATCAACAGTCACAATTTCCTTACCACTCTGATCTTGTATGACATCTCTTCTTGCACCATGCTTCAATCGCTTGTCTCTAACTTCCTTCCACTGACCTTCAATATTGCCTACAACCTTTCCACTAGTCAAAATCATTATTGATTCATTAGTCTGGACCTTGTTCTTACCAATATCTACTGCTTCCCGTTTTCCAGTATCATTCAACTCTGGGTGCAAATGCCAACACTCAAAGTCATCATGACCTTGAAGTCTACACTCCGTGCAATATTTAGGCATCATGTCATATTTTACTTTCACCCATTCCGTCCTGATTTCCCCTGTAGATTCATTCACAATGTCCATCCTTACTTTCTCAGGATGATTATCTAACAAATCAACAAGAACTTTAACCCTCGCACAACTAGGTCGAGTCTTATTGATCGTAGCTATATCTAATTGTAGAGGCTTTCCTACTGCTGAGGCAATAGAAAATAGACATTCCTTTACATAAAATGTGGGAAGTAAACCTGGGAACGATATCCATGCCATCGCCTTCGTCGTTTCTTCCCCAGCCTTAAATTTTGAGTCATATATAAGAGGACGCAACTGATAATCATGTCCAGTGCTGTCTCGAACATAATATGCGCCTTTTGACGTAAAATCAATGAAATCCTGCCATAATTTCAATCTAATTAAGATATGCCTGTCCCTTAGATATCCAATATTGAATGCTCCTTTAATCCCACATTGAGAAGGAACAATCTTGCGTATTTCTTGAAGTTCTGGCCAGCCGTATGCAAATTTCCCAACAACAGCATATTGAAGCCCTTCAATTATGTTCATTTGATCCACTTCTGACTCAGTAAAAGTAACTAATGGTTGTCCATTAACAAACGCATCTCTTCTCATTGAGATTGATTTAACAGTAGCATGCATACCACTGTTTACTCCATAGTTTGCATTGATCGTGCTGGGTTTTAGAAGTCCAGCATAATTCATTGCTGTAGAATTGATTATAGAAGGTTGAGGATTGTTATTGGTGTTTGCTTGGGGCTGGGCGAGGGTGGGGGGAGGCTTCCCAGTCGGAGAAGACGATTGGCCGCCGGCCAAATTGGCCATGGCAGCGCTGGAGATGGCAATCGCATAGTCGCACATTTTTTCTCCAGAGCTTCTCTCTCCTCTCACTCGAATTAGGTTTTTGTTAATTTCTAATTCAATCTAGAGATGCTTATATTCTTGATTCCCCACATGTATTTTTATTCTATCATCTGTTCATGGGTCTCAGAAAATACATAAGTTGATAAAATTTATTTCATTATATTAATCAAAGGCATAATGGTCTTATGACACTCTGAAAGATTTTATTGATGTACGTCTCATGCATTGCAATCATTTACATTGACCCATGACTAGATCGCGTTATATACGTGTATATATGTATATATATGTGTATATAGATGGGAAAAGGTTACGGTGTTATATACGCACCACCACCTGATCAGCTGGTATACATTGATGTTGTTTCCCACAGTGGCCGAGATGATATGATGGGATGCCCTCAGAGGCTTGATGATGTTATGTACACCTATACCTATGCATGACATGAAATTTACACGCACGTGCATGACATTATAAATATTTCAGGATTTACAAAGTTATTTAAACTTACAGGCGGAATTCTTTATTCCATGTTTTCATCTATGTCTTTTATGTACTGATTTTCATGCCTTACATACTCAGTACATTATTCGTACTGATGCCCTATTTCCCGGGGCATGTGTTTCATGCCCACAGGTACAGGTAGACAAGCAGATGACCCCCCTTTCTTATGATCCTTGATCAGAGAGAGTTGGTGTGCTCCATCTGATCCGTAGCTACTTTGGATTTTGGTACGATAGGTTTGTTTACATATATGGGTATGACGGATCCCAATCACGTCCTTGTACAGTTGTATATTCTGTTAGAGGTCTGTAGACATTCATGTATAGTTGGGTAGTATGTGACCTTGTCGGCTTCTAGTAATGGACATGTGGTTGTTTATAGCAGCCTTACCGGCTTGCCCTACGTATTTCGCACGTATATGTATATATGTCTTTTGGACAGGTTTTTCTCACGCATGTTATTCTTGTAATTCACCGAATGTTATTTATGTTCATATATTAGTCGCATGCTTAAGGGTGTTCGACAAGTAGGACTCGGTCACCCGTCGTGGCCCATCGGTTTGGGTCGTGACATTTACATGGTACGATCGGCCATTTACAATCTCATAGAGGTGGGTCTTGGTTGCTCAATCCACAATGTCTTGAAAACTGAATAGGGCATTGAATTGATACTTTCCCCAATATCACAATGAGCTTTTGCAAACTCGGCACTCCTAATTGTACAAGGAATCGTGAAAGAACCTGGACCCTCCAACATAGGAGCCATTGAATGAACAATCATACTCACTTGGTGAGTAACTTTGATAGTCTCAAAATTCATCGACCGCTTCTTTGTCACAAGATCTTTCATAAACTTTGAATAACTGGGTATTTGTTCTGAAGCTTCTACCAATGGCACATTGATTGAAAGACTTTTCATCATTTGAAGGAACTTCTTGAATTTATTCTCACCATTTTTCTTAGCAAGTCTTTGAGGGTATGGAGGTGGTGGCTTAGGCAGTGGTGTATTTGCCTTTTGCACTACCATCTCTGGTATGTCAATGATGTGTTATTTAGATGGGTTCACCACCTCTCGAATCTGTTCCACACTCTCATTAATATCAATCTGAACTTCCTCATTTTCTTGAACAACATTGTTCAGGATCTCTCCTTCTTGCATTACTTGTTCATCATTAACAAGCCGCCTTCCACTTGAGGTGGGTGCATTCCCACCTCTTCCACTTCTTGTGATAACCGCTATAGCATGCCCCGTATTGTTAGAACCCTTTGGTTTTACCACCATGTCACTTGGTAGTGCACCCGTAAGACGAGAATATAGAGCTTGAGAGATTTTCCCCATTTGAACTTCTAGTTTGGATTGATATGTTGTGTGAGGCAAGTTGGGCATCCGAACCGGTATTATTTTCCATCATTTTCTTGAACATATTTTCAATACGTCCCATGTCATTGTTTGAAGAACTTGAACCATGGGAAGGATAAGGAGGCTCGGTTGTTGATACATTGTGGACCTTGAAAATCCTACCCCCGGTTGCCTTGATTGTTACCCCAACCTCCTTGGTTGTTTCCTCCCTAATTTCCTTGGTTGTTCCACTCTAATTTCCTCCATTGTTGTTATGCCAATTCCCTTGATTATTAGAACTCCAATTTCCATGATTGTTTTGTGGTCGCTATTGTTGTTGGTTTGGGCCTTGGAAGTTGTTTCTTTGACTTTGAAAATTGTACACATATTGCACTTCTTCCTCTTGCTCATAACAAGAATCATCTTGATCAAAACCAGCATAATCTTGATCAAAACCAGTATAATATTGCACATAGTTCTGAACTCTCATTTGCATTTGTGGACCCTTAGTCCTCTTCTTGTTCACCAAAACATTCACTCCCTCCATAGCATGAACTTTCTTAGGGTCTTGCACTTGAAATTGTTGATCCTTTGCTAGTTGAGTCATGTTAGTGGTCAATTCGGAAATGGCTTGCCCATGGTTTTGCAATTCTTTATGGAGGTGGACCATATTCGTATCACCTTGTGGGACATTGTCCTGGGATTTCCAAACCCATGACGTCTCTGCCATCTTATCTAGAATGTCACACACCTCTGCATAAGTCATGGTCATAAAGTTTCCACCGGCTAGTTGATTCACTACACATTGTTTGATTGTGTTAATCCCACGATAAAAGGTTTGTTGCAACATATTTTTTGTCATATCGTTGTTGGGACATTCCTTAACAATTTTTTTATAGATATCCCAAATTACGTGTAGTGGGTCATTCGGTTCTTGTTTGAATGCCAAGATATCATCTCATAGCCATGTTCTCGGGAGAGAAAAACTTAGAAATTAACTTGGCCGCTAACTCATCCCAAGTGTTAATTGAATGGTTCGAAAAACGTTCCAACCAATCTAAAGTTTTTCCCCATAAAGAGAAGGGAAAAATTCTTAGTATAAATGTATCCTCGGAAACATTAGTCTGTTTTCTCCCCAAACATGTATCCACGAAGCCCTTCAAATGTTTATAATCATTTTTTATTTGAGCACCGGTAAAGAAACCTCATTGTTCAAGCAAAGTGAGCATCACATTGGTGATTTGAAAGTTGCCCGCCCTAATACGTGGAGGGACTATTGCACTAGCACAACTTTCATTGGGAAATATCCGGTGTGGAACCTCTTGTGAAGGATGAGGTGGAGGTGGTGGTGGAATGGGCACGATGTCTTCTGATCCGCGGCCTATTCGATTAGCTTGTGGCACTTGAGGTATCTCATCGAGTTGTTCCTCCTCGCCGTCCAATTCCCCCAAAGTCAAATTTCCAGAGATCATTGTTTTCCATGATTGTATCTAAGATTTCTTAAACGCATTAGTAACACGGAAGGGAAAGAAGATATTCCAATAAGACACTCAACTATATAGCTGACACCATTTTAACTCCCCAGAAACGAAGCCAAAAAATTGATCCACTCCCTGTCACACTTAACAACAAGTGGAAATGGTCTTTGGAGGAATAGTACCCAACTATGAGTCGGGGTCGATTTTCTCAAGGAACTAAATTTGGGTTTGTGGGGAAATATAAGAGTGGCATTTTCTCGGGTTGCCCATGTGGCGAATTAAGGGTGTTGATATGCGCATGTGACAAAATAAGTAGGGAATTTATTGTTACTTGCACATGAAGTAAAATAAGGGTAGCATTGTTGATCATGTTATATGATAATTTGGGGATGTTTCTCTTGATGTTGTTTATGTGTTGAAACGGGGTTGATATTATGATCACACATACACATTTCTTAAAATTTTGTCTTGTATTTTTAATGAGTTGTTAGTTGAATTTGACATACTATCATATGCCCCAACTTTAATCTGATGATTTGTTGAAAAAGGTAGATTCTTCTACGTATTATGTTGCCAATTATTGATACATTGCACAAGTTATTGAACTAGTAAGTATCATATGACTTTAACCTCGTCACTACTTCTCCGAGGTTGGTTTTGATACTTACTGGGTACCGATCGTGGTGTAATTATACTACACTTTTGTATATTATTGTGTAGATCCATGTGTTGGAGGCTGCAGATCTTGAGGGTGAGAGTTGGCATCAGTCGTGAGGATTTAAGGTTGAGTTGCATAATGTCGCAATCCCTTGGAGTTTCATCTTTTATGTTGATATTGTTAATTTTACATCCGAAGAGTATTGTATTTTGAATATATTATATATTTTAGTTATAGCTCATGACTCTGCACTACCTAGTTCTAGGGAGATGTATTGAGTATAGCTATTTCAGCTAGTGTTAATGCTATTTCCTCTTTTATATTAAATTCTACCTTACTATCAGGTTTTATTGATTTAATGTTGATAAGTGATAGGTTTACCTATTCTTAAAGATTAGGTTCCATAACGACCCCTTGGTGGGATTTTGGGTCGTGAAACGTTGGTATCAGAGCTCTAGATTCATAGGTGATCCACACTCAACAATGAGGGGAAGAGGTCGTTGGAATAATAGTACCCAACTATAATTTGGGGTCGATTTCCTCACATAGCTAAGTTTTGGTGTTAGAGTGTACACTTGATGCGTGTAAAAGAAACAGCTTAATTACACTTCCAAATAAGTTGTTGTTACAAATTACTTCTATGAACTACACTATTAATGATTAACTAGAGACATAAAACTAGAAATTGACTAATTGTTTTTGGTTGTTTTCAAATAGGTAAAAAGCCTAGGAATGTAACCTTCGCCTAGGTGTTCACCTAATGGGTTAATTACGTTAACACTTGTTTTATTGATTGGGGTGTATTATAGCTCTCAACTCTAAGTTACTCACTCAATACCTCTTGGTCAGACAGTGATTTTCCCCAATTTGGTTTTCTCAAGCCCAAATGGGTATTATGTTAAGTATTTGATATAATCTCAAGTCGGGTTTTCCTATCTCTAATTCAAACCCTTTAATTAGGCTAGTCAAATCCTTAACTAACCCAATTTCTTGTTTGCCAAGCTTTCCTAGCCTAGATCCCTCTTTATCAAGTAAAGACCAAGTCAAAAAGGCAAGAATTAATGTTTAAAACCATTAATTATAAAATTAAAGCATGAACAAGGCTAAATAACAAGCACCCAATCACAAACAAGCATTAAATTAAGTTCCCATAAGGTTTACACGCTAGGGTTGGGTCACAACCCTAGTAAATGTCTAGCTACTCATAGTAGAAAATGATGAAAACAAAGACGAAACACTAATTAAAGCCATAATATAAAATTTAAATGTTAAACTACGTTGTTTTTATCCTAAAATGATAAACTACAAAGGCTACAACTAAGAAAGCTTCAAAACTTGACCTAAAAGTGATTCGCCGTCTATTTATAGTGGCCCAAAATTTGCTGAAAAAAATACCCTTCGGGAGTTTCTGCGACCGTGCAAGTCCATGTGCAGTCCGCACATTGCATAAGCATGTAGGTTGAGAGATTCTGCAACAGCACAATTTGATCTACAGCTGTACTTCAGCTTCTGCGGCCGCACAATTCATGTGCAGTCCGCACTTCAGGCAAGGCTTCAGTTTTAGTAATTTTGCATACTCTCTGAACTTATTGAATTCTTGTCAGTGCGACCATGTTCTGTGGCGGCACAAATTATTTGTGGTCCGCACTTCTCTTCAATCACTTTTGGGATTCTACATCAGATATGCAACCGCAAAGAGAATTTTACGACCCACACTTTCTTCTGTGGACCGCACTTCTAGTCTGATGTGCCCCTTCTTGCCTTGTGAGCCAGAACACTCCTTTTTGAGTTGGATTTCTTCATTAGAATCCAAATCTGCAACATTCCTGCAATTTTCACACTTTCATTAGTTTTAGGAACATAAATCAACACTTTTAGACTAAAACTAAAGCAAGAAGGTACTAATCAGTGGTCACGATCCACATTTATCAATAGGTTCTACGAGTCATGATCAAGTTTAGTAGAGTCTTATGGATCAGTACGGAAATATTGTATTTATCTTCGAGAGGCTACTAAATTATTAGGAAACATTGCCCTCTTTCATCCTTTATCGTGACAATTTCTTATTCCGAAGTTTAAATATTTACTCTTCTATTCTCTCAGAGATGGTAAGGACACATTTTATCGGATCTCCTGATGTAACGACTCGGCCGGTCATTCCATGAGATTAGCCCCGTTTCCCCCATTTCTGCTTTATCATATGTTGCTTAGCCTATTTATATTGTATTGGGTCGGTTGGTTCGGGTTCAGAATGGTCGTGGTGAGAACAGAGACACTTAGTCTCTTAAATTAGCTTAATAGTTGAAAAAGTAAACTAGGAGTTGACTTATTGGTAAATGACCTTGGAATGTAGATTTTATGGCTCGAACATCTTCGTTAGGTGATTTTGGACTTAGGAGTGTGTTCGGAATGAATTTTTGATGTCCGGTGTAGAATTAGGCTTGAATTGGCGAAAGTTAGATTTTGGCGATTTCATGTCGGCGGGGGAAAATAGGCTGTCGGGGTCGGAATAGAATTCCAGGAGTTGGAGTAGGTTCGTAATATCATTTTGAATATGTGTGCAAGTTTTCAGGTTAATCGGATGTGTTTTGGATGGTTTCGGCATCTTTGGTGAAATTTAGAAATTTCAAAGTTCATAGGCTTGAATTTGATGTGATTTTGGTGTTTTTCCGTTGTTTTTGGTGTTTCGAAGGTTCGACTAAGTTTGAATGATGTTATGGGATATGTTGATACATTTGTTTGAGGTCCCGGGGGCCTCGGGTGTATTTCGGATGCTCAAACGGGCACCTTTGGTCTTTGGGAGATTGCTGGTTTTCTAGTGTTTTGGCAGCAGTGGTTTGTTCATTGCGATCGCGTGAGTTCATCCGCGATTGCGTAGAGTAAATATCGAGGCAGGAAGATTTTGTTCTGTGCAATCGCTTGATAAGGTTTGTGATCGCATAGGTTGGGCAGCCTTGAGAAGTGCGGTCGCGTGGTTCCTTATGCGATCGCATAGGTGTTCTGAGGAGCGTGAGACGGATGGATGGTTGAGCTATGAGAATGCGTGGGTGTGTATGCGAACGGATAGAGTGGGTTTGGAATTTGCATCGCGAACGTATCCCTGGAAATGCGATCGCACTGAAGAAGGATATAGTGCTGGGCAGAATGTTTTAAAAGGCCATTTTTGCGAATTTAGTCTATTTTTCCTCCATTATTGGGCAGGTTTGGAGCTCTTTGAGAGGGTTTGAAGAGAAAATCGAAAGGAATCACTTGGAGGTAAGATTTTTGACTTCATAACTCGATTCTATGTCTTTTTCTAGTAATTAAACCGGAAATTTGTCGAATTTAAACCCAAAATTGGGGAGGTTAGGTGCATGAGAATTGGAAATTTCTTTTGATGTTTTGAGTGGGAAATTGTGGTCCGATTTTGGTGTTCTTGGTATGTATAGAATCGTGGGAGGATGAGGATTCTTTTGATGTAAATTTTATAAAATTCTTAGACGTGGGCCCGGAACTCGGGTTTGGCCAAATTTCAAGAATTGTGTCTAAACTGATAGTTTTCGATTGGGTTTTGTTTCTTTAGCGTATATTGATGATGTTAATCCGGTTTTGGTTAGATTCGGAGCAATCGGGATCCGATTCGAGGGGCAAGAGCATCGCGAAGTAGCTTTTGGGCTGTTTTGAGGTAAGTAACGATTGTAACTCTAAACCTGAGGGTATGAAACCTCGGTATTTTATATTGTTTTGGTAAATTTGGTGACGCACATGCTAGGTGACGAGCGTGTGGGCATGCACCAATAGGGATTGTGACTTGGTCCATCCCGTAGCGACTATTAAGCCGCACATTCGATTTGAAACCTTACGATATCCTATATTTTGGAAATTATACTTGTTTATGGGTTGTGATCCATGTTTGGGGCCTTGTGCCGACCTGTTTAGACCCTCAGCGATACTTTTACATTATTCTCACACTATCCTGATATAACAATTGTGAACTCAATCATATTTCCTACTTCTTGTTATTTTCACTAGTATCACACTGTTTTGAAACTCTAAGAGGTATTTTGGGCTGAGTCCCGTGAGTTGAGATGAATTGCCTGAGTGGCTTGTAAGGATGACTGAGTGAGGTCGAGATCCGAGTATGTAAGGATAGTTATGGATCGGACTGCACGCCGCAGCAATATATATGTTATATATTACATATGCATCGAGTTGCACGCCGCATCAATATAGATTATATATGGATCGGGCTGCATGTCGCAGCAATATATGTTATATATGGATCGGGTTGCACACCGCAGCAATACATATATTGGATCGGGCTGCACGCCGCAACAATATAGCGCTTGGGCTGCAGGATCCCCTTCGGAGTCTCTACACCCCCAGTGGGCGCAGTCGACTATTATATGGATCAGGCTGCACGTCGCAGCGTATGTTATATGGATCGGGCTGCACGCCGCAGCAGTATATATATATATATATGATAGGTATTCCCACCATAGCAGTTGTGTGTATTCATGGTACTTGCTGAGTACGAGTGTTTAAGTGAAAGCATGAGATTCTGATAGTGGAGTCACGAGTGACTGAGAGGCTTGCCTAATAGGCTTTATTGTGAGTGATACTGTGCCCGAGGGGCCTATATTTTTATGAAACTACTGTTTTCACTCTTCATTACACTGAGCCTCACATGATAATGTTGGACAAATGTTTTTATACGATATTTTTAAATGGAAACTAGAGTTTTATGAAATATTCGGAAATGTAGATTCCTGACGTGATTTACTTATTTCCGCAGTTACTTATTATATGGATTTACATGATCTATAAATTCCCGTCACTGCACTCAAGTTTTTAGTTACTTTGATTACTTACTGAGTTGGCGTACTCACGTTACTCCCTGCACCTCTTGTGCAGATCCAGGTACCGGACCATCTCACTAGTTGATTTTCGAACGTGTTTGGAGTTGTTCGAGGATCGAGGTAGCTTCTCAGCGTCCCCAGCTCACCTCTTTTCCTTTCCTCAGTTCATAGTTTTTGTCTTTTGTACTTCAGGCTTTTCTAGTAGCAAGTCACCTTATTGTACATTGTATTCATAGTCCTAGATGCTCGTGATAGTTGACTCTAGGTTTTGGGGTAGTGTATAAATTGTTTATCTCATTTTGCGGATTAAAAATCTGCTAGTTTCAGGAAATTATAAAATATTATGATAGTCTATAATGGTTGGCTAGTCTAGTTCCATGATAGACGCCATCACGACCGGCTTAGGATTCGGGGTCGGGACAACTAAGCAGGCACCACTGCCACCCTGTTAGAGCTGCGAGAGGTCGGGGCTGAGGTAGAGGTTAATGTGGGTCATGTGTTGCAGCTAAAGAACCTACCACTGTAATATCTATGGAGCCTGCAATAGCTCCAGTTGAGGATAAGGAGCCCGAGCATGTTGAATGTGCACATGAGCAGTCTATTGCTACATCGAGTCTCCACGAGACGTTGGCACACTTCATGAGTATGTTTGGGAGTTTGGCCCGAGCAGTGTTGATCTCAGTTGTACCAACTACTCCACAAGCTGGGGGAGTGGCTCTGACTGTGGTCCCGATTCTCTGATCTTTTCTTGAGAGAGTTTATTCCACAGACCCACAGGGACGTGTTGCATAGTGAGTTTTATTAGTTGCGCAATGGAGTATTGTTGTGTCCGAGTATGCTGTGAGGTTTACAAATTTATATCGTCACGCACTTTCCTTGGTTTCCATCGACATAGAAAGAGTTTGTAGATTTATTAACGAAGTGGAGCTTACCAACAAAGCTGATGATTGACACTGTCTACTGGGAAGGTCTATCCAATTGTCTATCAGGACCTGCGGGCATGAAATGCAGCGTCCCCAGCAAAAGAGACATCAGTATGAAACAATGTACCGAGTATGTAAGACAATAGAATAACTAAAAGCTGAACTGAATTGGTAATATAATAACTGAAAGTAACTGGAAGTCAAAGATAATCTTAATATATGCTTACATGCTGATACTGACACGGCTCTTTCAATATAGTAAGTAAAATAGATGTCCGACCCTATAAGGCTCGGTATGTGTAACTGCTCTGTCGTAGTAGGCTCGCTCATAGGCGCTCGGCCATACTAGGCCTTGTATCTCGGCCATCCTGGGCTCACTCATAGGCGTTTGGCCACAGTAGGTTCGGTATATAACTTACCATTTGATCACAGGTTGCCCAATAGGGGCCTGCCCACCGATTATAGCTCGATGGTGGTAAAATTATTGTAATACTATATATATATATATATATACCCTTTGCTCTCATGACTGGAAGAAGACAATACTCAATTAAACATAAAGTCTCGATAAGGGAGAATACTATAACTTATGAGACTGGCATAATGTACATAAATTCGAAAGTATGAAGTTCTCTTTATACCTCGTTATTAAACACGTATAGTTACGAGATCATGCCAAAATGAAAAGGTTTAGCCTTAACATACCTTATCACCATCTGTCCAATTGTAGGTGTTTACACGTAATGAAGAAGGTAGTCACTTGTGTTTATCACTTTAGTTTGCCACCTTTCAATTTGGTTCATGAGTCACTCAGTTTGAAGGGTGGGCTTCCACATAGTCAAATTTAATCCTTATCCAATTTATCCCTAATTAATTAGGTAATATTCCATTACCCAATAGTTAACCAATTACCCATATAATTAATAATTATCTCAACTTACTTAAAATACTACTCACTTTTAACATACCTTGTACATCTTACTATCATGGTCATGTGGTATCATATAAAATCAATACATACACTATTATTTAATTACAACATCCATGTAAAAAAATTCACATATTTTCTCAACTTCTAATTTTCCTAATCTCATATAAAGAGTAAAAATTTTCGTACGTTTAATTCTTAAGATGGAAAAAGATAACCTTCTTTTCTCGTGAGAAAATAATTTCTATCTTTACAATAATGAAAATCTCATAAACTTTCTCATATTATGAGTATAATAGAAAGTAGTAACATTAATAAGTATATAAAATCATATTTTTCAAACTATTTTACAAAAATATTACACTCAAAATACCATATCGAATGTATATAACGGTATCAAGGTTGTTAAACTTACGGGGTCTTATAATAACATAGTCACAATTCCTCTATAACCTCATGAATGGTCTTAATCCCTTCAATCTCGTATGGATTACTACGAATTATCTTAATATTAAAGTACGGGATGTAACATCCTTCCCCCCTTTAAAACATTCGTCCTCGAACGATAACTCTTAGAGATTTACAAAATTTTCACTAGGGTCTCCTCTGTTAATTAAACTAAAACCCAAACTATATCTGAAGTCTCGACTATTCACAACCTTTTGTACTTGAGTATCTCGTATCTTCTCCTCCTTTACCTTACTTACTTTTCAATCCCGCATCATATCTTCTGTTTCTTTCATAACCTTCCTTCCGCATAGGTGGAAATTACGCCTTAAAGCTCTACTGTGATACATGCACCTCTGGTGCATACAAAATCTGGCGAAATCTTCATACTGACTTCTTACGACTCAAATCTATGGCACGATTTGGAAACAAAAGAAGGGTAATATTTCCTAAATGTCCTATATCCTCTCAGTTATAAATGTGGCGTGCAACACACCCATAAGTGAGACTCTACTAGGCACCGCTTTGTAGACTTCCTAGGACAAGACCCGCTTTGATACTACTTTGTCACGCCACAAACCTAGGGAGGCGTGGCTTCCACCCGGTGCCAAACTTGCTCGAGTGAACCATTCTGTAACTTCTTTTTTTCTTTTAACTATCATGGGCCAACATGGCCACAACTCATAATGTATAACTATAAGTGAGAAAACACTGTATCAATGAGCCATATTTCTTAAAACATGAATACATATGGGCCGTCAAGGCCTCTGACATACTGTACAAAATGAACCTTTTTCTACAAAGCATCTAAGATTATTTGACATCAAATGGGATAGGGCACCGGCCAACCCTTAAGAATGTAGCAAAACTCTAACACGATGACTCATAGACTCGGCTACACTCTGAATGAGGTGGAGTCTTACCGATCCTTCAATGAATGCTCACCTTATCTACTATGAGGGCTCGTCAAACTGATTATCTATACCTGCAGGCATGAATGCAATTTCCCTAACAAAAGGACGTCAATACGAATAATGTACCGAGTATGTAAGGAAGAACTGAAACATAACAATAAGTCAACATTCATTAAAGACATATAAGAATCAACCTGAATCTATGAAGTGCCATCGTATATGCATACTTATTATACTCATATATATACAATGCTTCTCTTTGAGACTATTATCCATATCATATGATGCATGACTGCGCAACTAATCAGTGGTAACTGCCCGACCGACCATAGTGTGGTGGTAAATGCATGACTGCCCGACCAGTCGTAGCTCGGTGGTAAATGTGTAACTGCCCAACCAGCCGTAACTCGGTGGTAAATGTGTAAATGCCTAACCGGACGTATCTCGATGGTAAATGCATGACTTCCCGACCGTCCGTAAATCGATGGTAAATCAATATGCATGACTGCCTAACCAGTGGTAAATAATGATACATAACTGCCCAACTAGTGGTAACTTCCTAACCGGTCGTAGCACGGTGGTAAATTCATGAAGATGCATGTACATGTATCACTATATTATAAACATTAACATCTCTATCATATACCTCATTAGGGACTTAGGTACATACTTAGACATGCTTGAATATCATTTTACAAGAATGAACATAGACATCCTTAACTGCTAAGGGTAGAAACACTTATGAAATAGCATTACGTTTACGTGTCGTTACTTGGATCATGCCAAAAGAAAAGAAGGGATAGCCTTAACATACATGAACCGATTCTCTTGAAAATTCCTCTAACACACATCTTTTTGTGAAAATCACGCAGCGACTGATCAAATTAGGGGAAAATCCGTATGATATTCTTGAGAAAGATTGCACTGTACTCCCTTAGAATTGCAAAATCTCACGTTGCTTAAGATTCTATGAAATCAAGTGCTCCATCGTGGGTTATTTTGGTGTTATAGTAGAAAAATGTTATGTATTCTCTTAATACATTCTAACGTGTGTTTGTAATAGAAAGAACATTATGAAACTAAGCACTTGAACATCTAAAGGCCAAATGAAGAAAAATGCAAATCTTCTAAGTAGGTGTTTACACGTAACGAAGAAGGTAGTCACTTGTGTTTAACACTTTAGTTTTCCACCTTTCAAATTGATTCACGAGTCACTTAGTTTGAAGTGTGGGCTACCACATAGTGAAATTTAATCCTTGTCCAATATATCCCTAATTTATTAGGTAATATCCCATTACCAAATAATTAACCAATTACCTACATAATTAAGAATTATCTCAACTTACTTAAAATACTACTCACTTTTAAGATACCTTGTACATCTTACTATCATGGTCATGTGGTATCATATAAAATCAGTACATACACTATTATTTTATTAAAATATTCATGTAAAAAATGCACATATTTTCTCAACTTCTAATTTTCCTAATCTCATATAAAGAGTAAAAATTTTCGTACTCTTAATTCTTAAAATGGTAAAAAGATAACCTTCTTTTCTTGTGAGAAAATAATTTCTATTTTGACAATAATAAAAATCTCATAAACTTTCTCATATTATGTGTATAATTGAAAGTAGTAATATTAATAACTATATAAAGTCATATTTTTCAAACTATTTACAAAAATATTCCACTCAAAATACCATATCAAATGTATATAACAATATCAAGGTTGTTAAACTTACGGAATCTTATAATAATATAGTCACAATTCCTCTATAACCTCATGAATGGTCTTCGTCCCTTCAAGCTCATATGGATTACTACGAATTATCCTAATATTAAAGTACGGGATGTAAAACCAATAACCCCATTAAACTCGTCTTGTTGCACCTTAATCTACAACAATGATAACAACATTGTTGTCAATTTATGGAAGGTACAACTATCACACAATGAACGACAAGCTTGTTTTTATAAAATAAAAAGAGGCATCATCTCACCTATAATCTTTACTTCCTCCCAATTCGACATAGCACCAACAAAAACAAGAACACAACAATAACAACATGTATACATCATTTTCCAACCTTATATCCATCATAAAATACCACAAAACAGCCTATACACCCTAATCAATTCATACACAAAACGATAACCCTAGTAGTGTCAAACAACCCGAAATGTAACGGCGAATGACCATCCAACCACCATGACATTATGTGGTTTCTATACACACCCTTTATCCTCCCAAACTCCATATAAAAAGTAGAAAAAGAGACAAACCTACACCAACACGAAACAGCCCACAAAACAGTCTCATAAGTTCAACAACTCAAAACTAATTTTTCAGTTCACTAAAACACATTTCGACTTGTCTTTTATTTCAAATTGAGAAATAGAACCAACAATATATAATTAATCCTGTTATTATTTATATCATCCATGAATTCAACTTAAAAATAAGTTCACAACCAGCCAACAATGACGCAACAACAAGCAGCATGCCACTCTTACGAGACTCGCTAGGTCTAGTCTTTATGATTGAGTTACAACTCGTACAAACATAGATAATGGAAGAAGAAGCATAAACTTACCTTGGACTGCGTAGAACCCACGAATCCTAGTCCATCTTCATCAAAAATAAGTTCCCCAATGCAGCTACAAGAAGGAGAAAGAGAAACTAGCAAGTTGTCCGTGGTTTATGGCACTAGAATCATATCGTAACATCCTAGGGTTTATACGGATTTTTGGGGAGGATTTGCAGGAGTTAAATATGGCTTTCATGGTATGAAAGATGAGTGAATTAAATGAGTTTATAATCCCTTAAATTCCCCCTCTTGCCCGACTTTAGGATCTTTTAATTAAGGCCTCTCCTTTTGGCAAGTAGGTGATGCACCTACTTGTCATCTACTAGTCTGCGCAATCTTGAAAAATACGAATATCTCTCTACTCCAATTTCATATTAACATACGGTCTAATGTGTTAGAACCTAGAATCATAGATCTTCAATTTGATATTTTGATCATCTCGTAATTCCAAGTACATTGGGATAAAATCTCAGCTACATTTGACCTAATGTTCAGCATAGTTATGAATGTAACTTGTAATGATCTTTGCCAACTTTTATTCCACAACTCGCTTGAATTCAAAACATAAGATAAAAATAACTCATAACATAACCTCCTTATCATTTTTAAAACCCTATTCTCACCCCAAAAGTACGTGTTATAACATTCCCAACTTGTCGACTTTTGACGAAACTTATTTTCTTCAGTTGGTTTAGATTCTAAGCCTTCCAACCTTCTTGGTACTTGTAGTACATGATCTTAAATATTTTTAACCTCCAAGTTAACATTATTAACTTACAATATGTACTTCCAAATATAATCTCATTTCAGAGCTTACAACATTTGACGTCTGACGTACTCTCACGTATGAAAACATAGGGTGTAACATCATTCCCCCCTTTGGAACATTCATCCTCGAATGTTGACCGATGCGCTTATCAGTCTCATAACCTATAGATCTTACACATGCTTTAATATTTTCCTTGCCATCTAGGCAACTATTCTGTGAATAAATCTGAAGGCCAGGGCATTCAACCTTTAGAACTCGATCTCATACCACGACTTGTGCTCGGAATTCTTCCAATCTCATAACTATTGCTAACTTCTGTCATGCAGCATGTACAACTCTGACCTTGTAAGTGCGCCTATGCAACTCTTCTCTCTTTTTTCCTCCATACTATACCATAACTCTTACTTTGGTTTATTATTACCGAGGTTTGATACCCAACTCCAGGTTACCCTCTCGTTGCAGATTCAGGTGCAGATACCAAGCATTAGCTATCTATTCCGTGCGGAGCTGGAGTGCGGGATATAGAGGTAGTTGTTCAGCGTCTGCAGCATCTCTGTTTCCCTTCTTGTTGTATCTAGCTATTTATTCGGAGGTTTTGTATTATGATAGTACACCTTTTTGGCTTATCTCTCTCTTAGATGCTCATGACATGTTGGCTCCGGGTTTTGCGGTTGGTTGCACTGTTTATTGGCCTAATGTATTTAGTAAACTCTGTATATTTTATGAAATGCTTGAAATTGGTTGGGGTTTTTAAAGAAACTGTAAATATGTGATTATTGGCTAGCCTAGTTCCACGATAAGCGCCATCACGGCCGGTTTAGGATTTGGGGTCGTGACAGTTTGGTATCGGAGCCTAGGTTACATAGGACTCAACGGTCATGAGCAAGTTTAGTAGAGTCTTGCGGATCGGTACGGAGATGTCTGTACTTATCTTCGAGAGGTTGCAGAACTCTTAAGAAAAATTTCTATCTTTCTTGAACTCTTCGTGCTAATCTATTGATTCTTGAAATCTAAACTTACGTTGTTTCATTCTCTCACAGATGGTGAGGACACGCAATATCGATCAGGGTGAAACGATACTGGCTAGACTAGCGATAGGTCGAGGCCATGGTAGAGGTAGGGACAGCCCGCGCAGCAGCCGGGACAGTACCACAGGATCCCCCTATCATTCAGGATCAGGTTCGCACCGATGATGCTCCAACGGGACAGGATCAGGCACCGGCAGTTCCTATTGTTATTCCGGGTCTTCAGGAGACCTTATCTCAGATATTGACAGTGTGCACCAGTTTGGCTCAGGCAGTCTCCATGTCTTCTACTGCCACCACAACTCAGGTCGGGGGAGGCAATCAGACTCCAGCTGCCCGGACACTTGAGCAGGTTGTACGGGGTATTCAGGCACCGGGAGCAGCCCCAGCTCAGCCAGTTACTCCAGTCCAGGATTATGTGGTCCCTGCTATGCCTGAGGACGAGCAGCGCATGTTGGATAGGTTCAGCCTCCGACTTTTAGCGGTACAGAGGGCGAGGATGCCCAGGGGTTTCTAGATAAGTGCTAGAGGATACTACGTACTGCGGGTATTTTTTATACCAGTGAGGTCTCATTTATTACATTTAAGTTTGCGGGTGCTGCCTTTACTTGGTGGGAGTCATTCTAGAGGTGTAGGTCAGTTGATTCAGCAGCTCTCACCTGGCAGTAGTTCTCCATGATCTTTTTGGAGAAATATGTTCCTCAGTCCCACAGAGAGGAGCAGTGCAGGCAGTTTGAGCAGCTGCGCCAGGGAGAGTTATCAGTTACTCAGTACGAGATGAGGTTTTCTAAGTTGGCTAGGCATGCTTCTGATATTGTCCCTACTGATAGGGAGAGGGTGAGGAGGTTTGTAGATGGTCTCACTTATCAACTCCGGTTATTTATGACTCGGGAGAGAGTATCAGGTGCTTCATTTGAGCAGGTTGTTTACATAGCCCGAGATATTGAGTCAGTTCGCCTCCTGGAGCGGGAGGAGAGGGAGGCTAAGAGGCCTCGTGGTTCGGGCAGTTCTAGTGGTGCTCCCTTCAGGGGGCAGTTTCAGTAGGGTAAGGGTCGTTCATTCAGGCCTCCTCAGTCAGCCCGCCCAGCGTATAGTGGTGCATCTTCGGGGCATGGTCCTCGTGGTTCTCAGCCAGGCCGTACTTCATTTGGTGCCCTCCCATCTTAGAGTGTAGCTCAAGCACCACCAGCTCAGATTTCTCCTATGCATGAGTCTTCCAGTGGTTGTTCTGATGCCAGGGGTTTCTATCAGTCCCCGCCTCCAGCTCCAAGGAGTTGTTTTGAGTATGGAGAGTTCGGGCACATGTAAGGCAGTGTCCCCGCCGTCCCGATGGTTCTTCTCAGCATAGGAGACAACCCTCGACTTCAGCTCCAATTACTTCACCACCCGCCCAGGAAGCCAAGGGTCGTAGTTAGTCAGCCAGGGGCCGCCCTAGAGGGGGAGGTCGAGCAGGGGGAGGTCAGCCCCACATGTATACATTTCCATCCAGGCCAGATGTTATGGCCCTAGACACCGTGATCACAGGTATTGTCTCAGTCAGTTGCCGAGATGCCTTGGATTTATTTTACCCTGGTTCTACATATTCCTATGTTTCTTCATATTTTGCTCATTTTTGGATATGCCCCGTGAGTCTCTAGTCACCTCTATTCATGTGTCGACTCCGGTGGGCGATACTATTATTGTGGATCGTGTGTATCGGTCGTGCATGATATCTATTGGGGGTCTAGAGACCCGAGTGGACCTACTGTTATTCAGCATGGTTGATTTTGATGTGATATTGGGCATGGATTGGTTATCTCTATGTCATGTTGTTCTTGATTGTCACGCTAAGACCGTGACCTTAGCTATGCCAGGGTGTCAGAGGGTTGAGTGGAGAGGTTCTTCTGAGTATATGCCTAGTAGGGTAATTTCCTACCTGAAGGCTCAGTGCATGGTTGAGAAAGGGTGTTTATCTTATCTGGCCTTTGTGAGGGATGTCAGTGGTGAGACTCCCACTATTGATTCGGTTCCTGTGGTTCGTGACTTTCCGGACATGTTTCTTACAGACCTGCCAGGCATGCCACCTGACAGGGATATTGATTTTGGTATTGACTTGGTGTCAGGCACTCAGCATATTTCTATTCCACCTGATCGTATGGCACCAGCGGAGCTAAAGGAATTGAAGGATAAGCTTCAGGAATTCCTAGATAAGGGGTTAATTCGACCTAGTGTGTCATCTTGGGGTGCACCGGTGTTGTTCGTGAAGAAGAAGGAGGGGTCCATGCGTATATGTATTGATTATCGGCATCTGAATAGAGTTACGGTGAAGAACCGGTATCCCTTGCCCCGTATTGATGATTTGTTTGACCAACTTCAGGGAACTAGAGTGTTTTCCAAGATTGACTTGTGTTCCAGTTATCATCGGTTGAAGATTCGGGATTCTGACATTCCAAAGACTGCTTTCAGGACCAGATATGGTCATTATGAGTTCCTGGTTATGTCATTTGAGCTGACCAATGCCCCATCTGCGTTCATGCAATTGATGAACAGCGTGTTTCAGCCTTACCTTGATTCTTTCGTCATTTTGTTCATTGATGACATCCTAGTTTATTCTCGTAGTCAGGAAGAGCATGCTCAGCATTTGGGAGTTGTGTTACAGAGGTTGAGGGAGGAGAATCTTTATGCAAAATTCTCCAAGTGTGAATTTTGGCTTGGTTCAGTAGCTTTCTTGGGGCACGTGGTGTCTAGTGAGGGTATTCAGGTTGATCCGAAGAAGATAGAGGCGGTTCAGAGTTGGCCCAGACCGTCCTCAGCTACAGAGATTAGGAGTTTCCTTGGTTTGGCGGGAAATTACCGTCGCTTTGTGGAGGGATTCTCTTCTATTGCCTCGCCTTTGACCAGATTGACCTAGAAGGGTGCCCCATTCAGATGGTCTGATGAGTGTGAGGAGAGATTTTATAAACTCAAGTCAGCATTGACCACATCTCCGGTACTAGTTTTTCCTACTGGTTCGGGTTCTTACACAGTCTATTGTGATGCTTCTAGAGTTGGTTTGGGAGCAGTATTGATGCAGGACGGTAGGGTGATTGTCTACGCGTCTAGGTAGTTGAAGGTGCACGAGAAGAATTATCCAGTGCACGATCTTGAGTTAGCTTCCATTATTCATGCCTTGAAGATTTGGCGGCATTATTTGTATGGAGTGCAGTGTGAGATTTTCACTGATCATCATAGTTTGCAGCATCTGCTGAGGCAGAAGGATCTGAATTTGCGTCAGAGGAGGTGGTTGGAGCTTCTCAAGGATTATGACCTCACTATCATATATCATCCAGAGAAGGCCAATGTAGTGGCCGATGCCCTGAGTCGCAGAGCAGAGAGTTTGGGTAGTCTAGCCTACCTTCCAGTAGCAGAGCGGCCATTAGCCCTTGATGTTCAAGCTTTAGTGGGTCAGTTGGTGAGATTGGATCTATCATAGCCCCCGCGGGTATTGGCTTGTGTAGCCTCCAGGTCTTCTCTTTACGATCAGATTAGAGCATGCCAGTATGATGATTCCACATTTGCTTGTTCTTCAGGACATGGTCCGTCGTGATGATGCCAGGGATGTGATTATTGGTGATGATGGGATCATGAGGATGCACGTCTGGATTTGCGTGCCCAATATAGATGGGCTTCGAGATTTGATTCTAGCTGAGGCCCATAGTTCGCGGTATTCCATCCATCCGGGTGCCACAAAGATGTATCAGGATTTGAGGCAGCATTATTGGTGGAGGCGGATGAAGAAAGATATTGTGGAGTTTGTGGTTCGGTGTTTCAACTAGCAGGTCAAGTATGAGCACCAGAGACCAGGTGGATTGCTTCAGAGATTTGATATTCCGGAGTGGAAGTGGGAGCGGATCACCATGGACTTCGTAGTTGGACTCCACAGACTTCGAGGAGGTTTGATGCTATATGGGTTATTGTGGATCAGTTGACCAAGTCTGCACACTTTATTCCTAGTGGTACTACTTATTCTTCGGAGCGGTTAGCTGAGATTTATATCAGGGAGATTGTCCGATTGCATGGGGTTCCAGTTTCTATCATTTCCGACAGAGGTACTCAGTTCACATCTCAGTTTTGGAGAGCCGTACAAAGAGAGTTGGGTACTCAGATTGAGTTGAGCACAGCGTTTCATCCTCAGACTGATAGGCAGTCGGAGCGTACCATTCAGATTTTGGAGGATATGTTGCATGCTTGTGTGATTGAATTTGGTGGTTCGTGGGACCAGTTTCTGCCACTAGCAGAGTTTGCATATAATAACAGCTATCAGTCGAGTAGCCAGATGGCTTCGTATGAGGTTTTATATGGTAGGAGGTGCAGATCCCCAGTTGGTTGGCTTGAGCCGGGGTGAGGCTAGGCTATTGGGCACAGACTTGGTTTAGGATGTGTTGGGTAAGGCGAAGTTGATTCAGGAGCGAATTCGCATGGTGCAATCTAGGCAGAAGAGTTATGCAGACCGGAAGGTCCGAGATGTGTCTTTCATGGTTGGGGATAAGGTGTTGCTGAAGGTGTTGCCCATGAAGGGTGTTATGAGATTCGGGAAGAGGAGAAAGCTGAGTCCCAGGTTCATTGGGCCATTTGAGGTGCTTTAGAGGGTTGGGGAGGTGGCTTATAGGCTTGCTATGCCTCCCAGTTTATCGAGTATTCATCCGGTGTTCCATGTTTCGATGCTCCGGAAGTATGTTGGTGACCCGTCTCATGTTTTGGACTTCAGCACGGTTCAACTCGAGGGTGATATGTCATATGAGGTAGAGCCAGTGGCTATTTTGGGTCGAGAGGTCAGAAAGCTGAGGTCTAAGGATATAGACTCGGTGAAGGTTCAGTGGAGAGGGCAGTCGGTGGAGGATGCCACTTGGGACCGAGCGGGAGATGGGGGACAGATATCCTCACTTATTCGAGACTCCAGGTATAATTCTAGACCCATTCGAGGACGAACGTTTGTTTAAGAGGGGGAGGATGTAATGACCCGGCCGGTCGTTCCGTGAGATTTACCCTGTTTCCCCCATTTCTGCTTTATCATATATTTCTCAACCTGTTTCTGTTGTGTTGGGCCAGTTGGTTTGGGTTCGGAGTGGTCATGGTGAGAATTGAGGCCTTTAGTCTCCTAAAGTAGCCTAATAGTTGAAAAAGTCAAATGAGAGTTGACTTATTGGTGAACGAACTCAAAATGCGGATTTTATGGCTCGATAGCTTCATTAGGTGATTTGGGACGTAGGAGTGTGTTCGGAATGAAGTTCTGATGTCCGGTGTAGAATTAGGCTTGAATTGACGAAAGTTAGTTTTTGGCAATTTTTGGTCGGCAAAATAGGCTATCAGGGTCGGAATGGTATTCTAGAAGTTGGAACAGGTCCGTAATGTCATTTTGGGTATGTGTGCAAAATTTTAGGTCAATCGGAGGTGTTTTGGTTGGTTTCGGCATCGTTGGCGAAATTTGGAAGTTTCAAAGTTCATAGGCTTGAAGTTGATGTAATTTTGGTGTTTTCATGTTGTTTTTGGTGTTTCGGAGGCTCGACTAAGTTTGAATAATGCTATGGGGTGTGTTGGTATGTTTGGTTGGGTCCCCGAGGGGCGCGGGGTTGATTTCGGATAATTGGCGGAGTTTTGAACTTAAGAAAATGCAGCAAATGGTTGCTGGTGCAAGTTTCTGGTGTTGGCCGCACCTGCGGATGGGTAGCCGCAGGTGCGACGTCGCAGGTGCAAAAGGTCATGCGCATGTGCGAAGGGAGGCTGGGCTGGAGGAGTTCGCAGATGCGAAGAGTTGGCCGCACCTGCAAAGCCGCAGGTGTAGAGAAGTGGCCGCAGGTGCGAGAATTGGTCCGTTAGTAGGATTTCACAGGTGCGCACCTGGGACCGCAGGTGCGGGTCCGCAGGTGTGCACCTGGGACAGCAGGTGCGGGTCCACAGGTGCGGAATTGCTGGGCAGAACAGTATAAAAGAAGCCTCCGTGAAATTTTATTCATTTCACCATTGTTGCATGCGATTGGAGCTCATTTGAAGGCAATTTGAAGAGAGAATTTGTGGGTCTTCAGTGGAGGTAAGTTCCCGGGTTATTAATCGATTCTATGCTATTTTGTTCGGATTACGCTTGTAAATTGAAGGATTGAAGTAGGAAAAGGTTGGGAAGAATAGGTGGAGGATTGGAAAATTCTTTTGGCAATTTGGGTAGGCAATTGTGGTCCGATTGTGGTGTTTTTGGTATGTGTAGAATCGTGGGAGGAAGAGGTTTCTAGTGATGTAAATTTTATCGAATTTCGAGACGTGGTCCCGGGGCTCGGGTTTGGCCGAATTTCGAGATTCTTGTATAAATTAATAGTTTTCGATTGGGTTGTGTTCCTTTAGTATATATTAATGATGTTAAACTAGTTTGGCTAGATTCGGAGCAATCGAGAGCCAATTTGAGGGGCAAGAGCATAGCGGACTAGTATTGTGGCCCGGTAGAGGTAAGTAATGGTTATAAATCTTGTCATGAGGGTATGAAACCCTGGATTTCATATTTCTCACTAATTTTAGAATGGCGCACATGTCGGATGACGAGTATGTGGCACGCACTGGTTTTTGGATCGGACTTGGTCCTCTCTGCGGCAACTATTGAGTTGCGTATTTTACTCAAAACCTTATGTTAAATTGTGTTCTAAAGATTATTGCAATAATTGGGCTATAAGCCATGTTTGGGGCCTCGTGCCGATCTGTTTAGACACCTTGGGGGATTTTTACTACTGTTTTCCTTACTATTTATTAATGATTTCACTCAGTCACATTGTGCTTACTGTTTTCGAAACTCAACCTGATTTACACTACTTTGAGATTTAAAAATGATGTTTTGGGTCGAGTACCCCGTTTTACTGATTCGCCCGAGGGTCTTTTGAGAGGTTCTACTGAGTGAGGCCGAGGGCTTGATTGTGAGGATATGATACGCCAAAAGGTGGCTTGATATTAGCGCTTGGGCTGAAGGAGCCCCTACGGAGTCTGTACACACCCCCAGTGAGCGCAGGTACCTACTGAGTGCTGAGTGCTGAGTGTTGAGTGCCGAGTGATGAGTGATTGGGAGGCATGAGTGATCGTGAGGTTGCTCGAGGGGTTGATACTGAGTGGCTGTGAGGTGCTGAGTGATGTTCGGCCCGAGGGGCGATTTATGATTCATGTTTTTTCCCGAGGGGCTACTTATGATTTTTTTTCATTTTCATACTAAATCTTTCGGTTGAAATTGTTGAAAATGTACATTTTTCAAAGGATTTTTTCTGAAGTTGGTTTTAAGACATGATGATTTCATATATTTATGTATATACTGTTGGAAAAAAAGGTTGTGCATGTTGTGAATTGATGATATAAATTTTTATGTGTTTTCTTGCTGCTTAGACTTGATTTATTTTCATTACTACTGAGTTGGCGTACTCATATTACTCCCTGCACCCCTGTGTGCAGATTCAGGTGCAGATACCGAGCATTATCTATCTATTCTGTGCGGAGCCGGAGTGCGGGATATAGAGGTAGTTGTTCAGCGTCTGCAGCATCTCTGTTTCCCTTCTTGTTGTATCTAACTATTTATTCGGAGGTTTTGTATTATGATAGTATATCTTTTTGGCTTATCTCTCTCTTAGATTCTCATGACATGTTGGCTCCGGGTTTTGGGGTTAGTTTCACTGTATATTGGCCTAATGTATTTAGTAAACTCTGTATATTTTACGAAATGCTTGAAATTGGTTGGGGTTTTTAAAGAAACTGTAAATATGTGATTGTTGGATAGCCTAGTTCCACGATAGGCGCCATAATGGCCGGTTTAGGATTTGGGGTCGTGACAAAACATCTCCACAAAACCTCCATCGGAACTTTATCGTACGTATTTTCTAAGACAAAGAACACCATATGCAAGTCCTTCTGTCTCTCCTTCTACTACTCCATCAATCTCCTAACAAACTGGATGGCTTCTGTAGTCGAACGCCCCGAGATAAACCCGAAGTGGTTCTCGAAAATAGACACACTCCTACTCACCCTTAGCTCTACCACTCTCTTCCAGACTTTCATAGTATGTCTAAGCAGCTTGATACCTCGATAGTTATTGCAATTTTGGATATCACCTTTATTCTTATATACAGGAACCATCGTGCTCCACCTCCACTCTTCGGGAATCTTCTTCGTTCTAAAAATGACATTAAATAACCTAGTGAGCCACTCCAAGCATGCCTTTCCCGCACTCTTCCAAAACTCCACCAAGATTTCATCTGGCCCGGTCACTTTGCCTTTGCTCATCTTACGCATAGCCCCCTCAACTTCATCAACATTAATCCACCTACAATACCCAAAGTCAAAAAACTCCCGGAGAGTTCCAAATCACCCAATACAATAATCATGTCCCCCTCCTCGTTCAAGAGATTATGGAAGTAGGTTTGCCATCTCCGACGAATAAGACCCTCATCCAACAAAACTTTACCTTCTTCAGTCGTAGTAATATTTTAATTCATCGTAGTCATATTTTAATTCATTCGTAGTCATATTTTATATGTTGAACCCCATCCGCACTTTTGTTGTTATTATTTCCATGTGTACTTTATTGATAAGTATTGAGGATATGCCTCTTGATGATAATTTGTTATTTTGCACTGTTGTGATTGTCGCACATGTGGACATGCTGAGCAGATTGATTGGGGTGATGGCACAAGGTTTTTATTGCGATTGTTATCATTTTTATATTGTCAGGACGGAGCGATACGGTTAGATATTGTGATATTGTGTCAGGGCAGAGCAATATGGGTGATATTGTTATTGTTGTCAGGGCGGAGCGATATGGTTGGATATCGTGATATTGTGTCAGAGTGGAGCAACACTGGTGGATATTATTATTGTGTCAGGAGGGAGCAATACAGCTGGATATTGTGATATTCTATCAGGTTGGAGCGATACGGTTGGATATTATTTTGGTGTCAGGGCGGAGCGATATGATTGGATATTGTTATTGTGTCCCAGTGGAATGATACGGGTGGATATTGTTATTGTGTTAGGGCAGAGTGATAATGGTGGATATTGTTATTGTGACAGAATTACGGGCATGAGGTGCCATTCAGTTGTGTTTTTATTTGATGACTTGTTAAAACTGGGTGTTACCTTGATTATGAAAGTTAATTCTTTATGATTTGTCATGCATTTTACATATTTCGACGTGGCATCCAACATGTTAATCTATGCCTCTGCTGTTATTCGATGCTTTGGTTGTCATAATGGAATTGCCTGTGTTGAGTTGATATCTCATGTTCTGTTGAGGAGTAAGCGTAACGGATTGATGTAAAATAGAAATTTTCATCATGCATTGATGCATTGGATTCTCATAAATTTCTCCTAAATGTGTTTTTTGGCAATTGATACGGAATCGGATCATGTTGGACATAGGTTACAGTCTTGTATGAGTTTGGGTCACACACATTATATGGTGCATATCCTTTGTTAGTGGGGATGGTGTAAGTTTCATTACCATATCCTAATTGTGCACCTTTACTGTTGATATTCTTTATACTATAATTGTCTTTCTAGAATATTTTTTCTGTATTATACATGCTCGCACAGGTTCTGCAAAGTGAGTATATTTGGCTTAAAACCTTTGTCACTACTTATTTAAAATTAGTCAAGATATTTACTAAGGGTCGGTTGTACTCATACTACACTTCTTTACCTTGCATGCAGGTTCTGGAGCTGAGTGGTTGTGGAAGATGAAGCCTTACATTGGAAACATACCAGCATACCAGATTCATACTACCTTTTTTATGGTAGTTTAAGATTTTATTTGTGTGTATGTAAATTTCAAATAGATGTTGTAAACATTCTTCATAACTACTTTGTAAATCTAATCTTAGTAGCCAATGAATTGTACTACCAGTCCTTTGGGTAGTTTTATTGATTCTTTTGCAGGCTTTATTATTAATATTGATGATTTCCTTGTTATAGTTGTAACTTATACTACTTGGCTTACCTAGCGGGTTGGGTTGGTGCCATCACGACTTGGTGGGATTTTGGTCGTGTCAAAGTTGGTATTAGAGCTCTAGGTTCATAAGTTCTACGGGTCATGAGCAAATGTCTAGTAGAGTCTTGTGGATCATTATGATGACGTTCATACTTATCTTCAAGAGGCTACAGGACGTCTACGAAACTTCTCATTTTTCCTTCCTTATTGTGTGACTTTGTTTCATCTTAGAGCTTCTATTCTTGATTTTCTTCCATCACTCACATGTGATGTTGCGCTCTCGGTATCAGTTGTGCACCGATGTCTTGTAATGTTGCAGACAGACTACGGGGGGCTATAGATGCTTGACTATCATTTCAATGTGTTGTCTATACCTAGACACGGATGTGTTTGTAGATATTTCAGTTGTTCATTTGTGGGATGATGTGAATTCTTGTATCTAGTCGATGAGTACAGACTCGGGAAGATTAATTTATTGCATAAGTGGTTGTGACCATGGTAGTAGGCTCATTGTTTACCTAGAAAATGGTGTTAACAATTATACTTGATTTGTGGTTCTAAAAATATGTGATCTATTCCAATACTAGTTAATAATCAAGAAATGATAAGTGTAAATAAGAAGAATGTGATAACCAAACTAGTTTTGCTTAAGGAGCGAGGGCCTCGAGCTCAATGATCTCGGGGTCTCGAGGTCAGTTTAATAACAATAAAATATGAACAATAAATGAAGAATAATAAAGCTGAGGAATAATTAAAGAGCACGTTAAACGAGAAAAGGCAAAGTAGAAAGTTCTAATGCTGTGAATGATATATCTTACAAAATGATTGGGGTCCCTTTTATAGAGGAAGGAAAAACCCTAATATGGTACATTTCTAATTATGACAAAGAATACAATTGGTAACACTGTATAACGGCCTAGTACAGATTTGTACTATCTCTTACAAATCTTATCTGTCCTAACCACGTGTCCTTGGGAAATTCTCGCTTTTTCTTAACTATCATCGTTTTTGCACTGCCTCGAGGTAGGCCGTGACGGACCTTTGATGTGCTTTCTCGAAGTGCACATTCTAAGATCGGACTTGAACTTCATCTCGAACAAGAGCTCGGGCTCGGAACATAATAGAGACCTCAAAATTGGACTCCTCCGATTTCGGCCGTACACAGATAGTCCCCGCGTTTCTTAGAATGAAATGATGAGAAACTATTTGAATTCACGAGGTCTTGGATGATGATATCATTCCTGTGACGTAGGCGTTGAAATGACCGAAGCGTCATGTCGGTTCTCTTACCCAAAAGCATTGAGTGCTCGTTAGAGCTGGTCGGCCACCAACATCAATGAACAGTCGCCGCCTTCCCCTATATATATCCTTTTTCGTTTCTTTATTAGGAACTTTTTCACTCTGCAATACTTACTCATCTTCTACAAACTTTCCCCTCACCACTAGTTCTTCCGCCGTGTTAGCCCAAAACCTCGCCGGTTATATTTATTTCCTTCTTCCTTTTCTAAAGAAACTATGGAAAAAACCTCTAAATATGTTCCTTAGAAAGAAGGAACCTCCACTTCTTCTTCCCGTCCGGCCGGTGATAAACCGCCGACACTCAATGAGATCGTGCCGAGCAATTTTTCTTTGAAGAAAGACTTTACAATAGAAAATCCTCCTGATGTTCCCGGGCGTCGGGAATACGCATCGAGGTATATAAGATCCATCGAGGAAGGACACCTCGAAGCCGTAAGGAGAGAATGTAAATGGGGGAAGGAGGTCATTCTGCAAATACCTTCTCGAGAAGAGGATATTACGACCCATGTAGAAGGATTCTTGAGCGTATATACATACCCATTTACACTGGGTCCCCTCGAACCACTCGTGCTCGAATTTTGCCAAAAGTATCAAGTTACACTTGGACAGATTCATTTGTCCTTCTGGCATATCATATTAATGATGAGATTCTTCGCCGAAAAGGCAGAGATCGAGTTCATCCTCATCCACCTCATCTGAATGTATCGACCTAAACATTTTTTAGGTTTAAAAAAGCTCCAACGCCAATCCACAAAGTCCTTCTTCGCTAGTAACGATAAAGTCAGAGATCGAGGTTGGATGAGCAGGTTCATCCGAGTGAGGACCATCGACATTATTCCCAAGGAGTTCCTACCGTTCCCCGAGAAATGGAACTTCGACCGTGAGTAAAATGCCTTGCTCTATTTCTTTTTCATAATTTTCGCTGAACTTCGCATAATTGTTCCTTTTTTACTTCCACAGCGAATCCGTGGATGCCTAATGCGGTCCTCGATCTAGCGGATTGGGCTCGCAAACTTGCAGCCACTTCATCTTACGACAAACGTAAGTGGAAGGATTTGTCAAAGGGCAAGTGGGAAGCGAAACACCACGGTACGTGTTATAATATTTCCTTCCTTAAAAAGAAAAATCCCTTTCTTTATGTGGCCTAATTCCACTGTCGCATGCATTGGTGATTTCTCTGAGATGAAGTTGCCCCCTCTCGGGGAGGAAGAGGGATACTCGGCTCAGGAGACAAATAAGAATAATAATAGGAAAAGATCCTCAAAGAACGAGGACACCCGAAGCGAATTAAAGCCAGCTCGGGGATGCAAGAAGAATGTTGTTATCAATAAGGATTTTGACTTCGTTTGTCGGTCCATGGGTGATGATGAAGACGAGGTTGAGGGTTAGACATAGGTGACCCAAACCAGAAAGTCTTCCGAGGCTGCTAAGTCTGTTGGAACCGAGGCCCCTAGCCTCGAAGGAGGAGTTGCAAAAGAGAAAAGGGACGAAGGCCCTTCATCATCTGATTTGGCGACAACTTCTCAGACTTTTGGAAATACTCCGAAGGGAGCGAGCTTCGAAGCACCTATGCCCGTTAGAGCGCCTCGGGTGATCTCCCCGAGGCAATGACAGCAGGTCATTCACCGTCATTTCCATCTTTCTCCGAAGATACCATAAAGGATGATCGGAACCTGAGGATGCCCGAGTTAGGCGGAGTCCCAAGTGAAAATGACCCCTTCCAGGGTTGCTTTACTGGGGTTGATGAGGCCAAACCAGTGGATGCAAACTCGACCTTCGAGGAGGCTCGACGGCTTTGCTCAATTGTAAGTTTTCAATAGCACTATAATTTTTCCAACTTCATACTTTCTTCTTTTGTCTAATCGAACTTTCCTTTATGTAGGTCTTCGAAAAATTTAAGACTGAGCTGAGTCGTTGTGAGGCCGAAATGAGTAGATCCTCAAACGAGGAGAAATCCCTCAGGCTCTTTTGTGACAAGAAGGAAAGAGAATTGAGGCATCTTCGATCAGAGTTGACCAAAGCTAGGGAATACGAGGACGAGCTAGAGAAGCAGGTAACATTAGTTTTGAAAACATATGGGCTCCCTCTCCCGCCTTCAGAGGATAACACTTCGATGTCTCAGTTGCAGCGAAAGGTAGAGATGCCGGAACACCTTCGGGGTGAGTTCAACCAGGTCAACTCTAAGTGCAATGAATGGAAGGCACAGATGGATATCCTCGTTGTGGCCAAAGATGCATTGTAAAAAGTATCCGCCCCCGAGATTCAACTTCGGAATGCTCAAGAGAGCAATTCAATTCAGGCGGGCATGATAGCCGAGCTCGAGGTTGGCCCCAAGAAGTCCAAAGCCGAAGTCGAGGAAGCCTGGGCCAAAGCCAAAGAAATACAAGCCACAGCCGACAAGACGGTAGCCATCTATTTGAAAGATACTATTGATGCTTAGATGGAGTTGAGGGGGTCTCCGACCGGGAGAAAAGAAGCAAAAACTATGTCTGATGCCGATCCCGAAGGGAAACCCTCGAGGAGATCCATGCTAAAGGCTTTGATCTCTCCGAGGAGATAGAGCAGGCTAAGGCAGACGAGGTTGATGCCAAGTTCGTCCTTTCCTCGATGACAAAGCTGATGTTGAGGATGATGAAGAGGAGGCTGGCGAGGAGGTTTCTGGGGAAGAGGCTGGTTGATGAAGACAAAGTCCCTGAGGGGGGAAAGACTCTCGAAGACCAAGCTATCGCAGGTCAAGCTACCAAAGATGTAGTCCCCGTGGGAGCTGCCTCCGAGCAGGCGACCCCGATGATAGACTAGGCCTTCTTTGATTATTTGTAAGGGCTCCCCGTAGGAGTATTGTAAATGTACTTTTGTACCATTATCTAATATGTAAAGAAATCTTTAGTTTCATCTTTGTGTTTTTGTCTTGCTTTTGCCTTTGGAATAAGATTTGGTATTGTTGGCGATCAGTCCGATGTATTGGACTTAGAATATAAAACCCTTAGGTTTTGTGTTCGATGAACGATTGATAATAGGTTACCACTTAGGATCCGATCTTCGAGCTAAGCTTCAGCTCGGGACTTTCGAGTCTGAACTAGGTAAGGTCTCGAGCATGGTGTGCTTCGTCTTTTAAGCTCTTTAAGTATCAGCCTTTAGGCTTTGAAACATCGGCCCTTAGGCTCTTTTAAGTTGGCCCTTTGACTCTTATTAGATTGGGTCAATTCGACCTCTAACATGGATACAATTTTCCCCTTCTTGCTAAAGACTTGTAAAAATTTTGTTATGCCTTGGCATGTTTTTATATTCGTTCGACTTTTGAACAGTTCGATTGATTGGAACCTCGATTGCAAGTCGATGTGTGATGATAGTTGAATACCTCATGAGGGTTTCTCGAAGACTTATTTTTTCGAAGGCTTCACATTATTCGGGGATGATTTTATCGAAGCCCCTTTGCTTATGCCAAGGGTAGCCTGAGTTAACCGGTTTTTCGATGTATTTTAAGGCCTTTAGTTTTATGGCAGAAGTCGGACGTCTCCAAGCCACATTATTTCGGCTGTATCCCTTTCATATGACCGTAGTCATTTATATGGCTGTAGCCTTTAGTCCCCGAGCGGGATGGCCTTGGACTTAAATATCGAGGGGATGCCTTTTTTAAGATCTTAAGTTTGTGCATGCCTCATTGAGGTCTTATAAGTTTGATTTTACCTCACTGAGGTCTTATATGTTTGAGTTTGACTCATTGAAGTCTTATATGTTTGATTTTGCCTCACTGAGGCATTATATGCTCGAGTTTTAGATGGCCCGATCTGTTAACTATCGATGAAAGTCCCCGAGTATTCGAGTATTTGTCCCTTGAGCCGTTAAATGTGAAAATAGTAGACTTATTTGAGTCACAGAGTGTTTTGATATAATAAGAATGCTTCTTTGAGTAGTCGATACATGCGGACATGTTTTTGCCATCGGGGGCTCGAATATTCTATATGGACACGATTCATTTGACCGTTCGGCCCATTACAACATTATCCTATCGAGGTCCTCCTTGGCATCACTTGTTTTCTTCGAAAATGTAACCTCCGAGGGTGATGCCCCCCAGTATTCGAGGTTGATTGAAAAAGAAACCTTGAATACTTGTTGAATTTTCCTTAGATATCATATAGATGTTGCCTCATTAAAAACCTTGCCGGTAAACCCATTTGGGATAAAACCCGATCTAAGGGAAAAAGAGTACAACGCATGCTTTAAACCCAAGGTCTTCGATCTGGAGGGTTCTTCGATATTTCCAAACGCTCAGCAATAATAGCGTTTGAGCAACGATATATTCCAATTGTTTGGTAGTTTCTCTCCTTCCATAGTGCTAAGCTTGTAGGATCCTTTGCCTACCACTCCGAGGACACGGTACGGTCCTTCCCAACTAGGGCCTAGCTTCTCTTCATTTGGGTTTCGAGTGTTGAGGGTGACTTTCCTTAGAACCAAGTCTCTGACTCTGAAGTATCGAAGGTTTGTTCTTCTATTGTAGTTCCTTTCAATCCTTTGTTTTTGAGCGGCCATTTGAACTAACGCGGCCTCGCATTTTGCATCTTGTATCTCGAGATCATGGCCTCGTTGTTTGAATCCTTGGTAGCATGCCGAAATCTGATGCTTGGCTCTCGGACCTTGACTGGTATCAATTCCTCAGACCCATATACCAAAGTAAATGGGGTCTCCCCCGTGCTTGACTTCGACGTCGTTCGATATGCCTATAATACCTCGGGAAATACTTCTCTCCACTTCCCCTTCGCATTATCTAACCTCTTCTTTAAGTTTTGAATGATAGTTTTGTTCGTGGACTCAGCTTGGCCATTTGCACTTGGGCGATAAGGCCTTGATATAATCCTTTTAATTTTATGATCTTCGAGGAACTTCACTTTGTTGCCGATGAATTGCTTTCCATTGTCGCATGTTATCTCGGAGGGAATCCCGAATCAGCATATGATGTGGTCCCATATGAAGTCGATGACTTCTTTTTCTCTTATCTTTTCAAAGGACTGCGCTTCTACCCATTTTGAGAAGTAGGCAGTCATAAATAAGATAAACCGAGCTTTACCCGGTGCCATTGGCATGGGGCCAACGATGTCCATCCCCTATTTCATGAATGGCCACGGGGATAGGACCGATATATTTGTTCACCGGGTTGATGTATCTTCGGTGCAAATCTTTGGCATTTATCACATCTTCGAACAAATTCCTTGGTGTTCTTTTCCATGTTATCCCATTAATATCCCGCTCTAATCACCTTGCGAACCAAGGAGTCGGCACCGGAGTGGTTGCCACAAGTTCCCTCGTGGATTTCTCGTAGCACATAATCAGTGTCCCCTGGTCCCAAACATATTGCCAACGGTCAATCAAAGGTTCTCCTATACAATGTTCTATTCTCGTCGAGTGAAAATCGGGCTGCTTCAGATCGAAGGGCCCTAGATTTTTTTGGGTCCGTGGGGAGTTTCCCATGTTTCAAGTATTTGACATACTTATTCCTCCAATCCCATATTATACTCGTTGAGTTGATTTCTGCATGACTTTCTTTGATCACCGACTTTGATAGTTGTATGATAGTCCCCGGGATTATGTCATCTTCTTCAACATACGAACCCAAGTTTTGGAGTGCATCGGCCCTGTTGTTCTGTTATCGAGGTATGTAGACCAGGGTCCACTCTTTGAAGTGATGCAATGTCACTTGAAGCTTGTCTAGGTATCTTTGCATCCTATATTCTCGGACCTCGAAGCTTCCATTTACTTGGTTAATCACCAAAAGAGAGTCACATTTTGCTTCGATGACCTCTGCTCCTAGGACTTTGGCTAGTTCGAGACCTGCAATCATGGCCTCATACTCGGCCTCATTGTTAGTCAATTTCAAAATTTTTGTAGATTGTCTAATGATGCAGCCCGTAGGTAGTTTTAAAACTATACCAAGCCCGGACCCTTTCACGTTCGAGGCACCGTCAGTGAAAAGGGTCCATATGATTTGCCCATTTTTAATAAGAATTCTTTCTCTACTTCGGGCACGAGGGAAAGCGTAAAATCGGCCATGAAGGCACGAGGGAAACCAACACTCCACTTACCGCTACCTTGGACACGGCCAAATATAAATAATGTTTCATCCCCCTTCGGAGTATGGAGCAAAGGTGGGCTAGAGAGATACCGTTTTAATTCTTCCAAGGCTTGTTGACATTCTAGAGTTCATTCAAAGTTGTTCTTCTTCTTGAGTAGGGATAAGAATGATGACTCCGATTTGAAGACCTTGAGATAAACCGGCCTAAGTCTGCTATATGCTCGGTCAGCCGCTGCACGACTTTCACATTGTTTACCACGGTGATCTCTTCGATGCTTTGATTTTATCAGGTTTATTTCGATCCCCATGCTCGACACCATGAAGCCCAAGAATCTTCCAGAGCCGAATCCAAAAGCGCACTTCTCGGGGTTGAGTTTCATGTTGTACTTTCTTAAGATGTCGAACGTTACCTGAAAATAGGCCAAATAGTCCTCTGCGCAGGGACTTAACTAGCATGTCATCAATATAAACTTTCATAGATTTTCCTATTTGATGTTCGAACATCTTATTAACTAGTTGTTGATATGTTGCTCCTGTATTTTTTAGCCCGAAGAGCATTACATTATAGCAATATGTACCATACTTCGTGATAAACGGAGTCTTTTCCTGGTCCCCCGAGTTCATTTGAATTTAATTGTACCCGTAGTATGCATCGATAAAATTAAGGATCCCGTGGTCAGCCGTGGCGTCGATCAATTGATCGATGTTAGGCAGTGGGAAAGAATTCTTAGGGCATACTTTGTTCAAGTCTCTGTAATCTACACACATTCTAAGTTTATTTCCCTTTTTAGGGACTACCACTATGTTAGCTAGCCATTCGGGGTATTTTACTTCCCTAATGGATCCTATTTTCAGAAGTTTGGTTACCTCATTTTTTATGAATGCATGCTTTACCTCGGACTGAGGTCTACTTTTTGTAAAGACCCGTAAAATTTCTATGTCAAAAATAATGCCCAAGTACTCCCTGTGTTGTTATAACTGTAGAAATTCTTAAAATGGTCCTATTTTGAGTAAAAAGTATCCCAGAACTTGAAAGATTAAATTTTTCAGAAATTGCGTGTTATGCGACGCCCTATGCGATCGCATAATAGGTATGTGGACCGCATAGTGGTCGCATACCTGGACAGTTTGCTGTCCATTTTGAGGACAGCTATGCGGCCTAGAATGCGATCGTATTTCATGAATGTGGGCCGCATAGTTGTCGCATTCTTTCCCCATGGTTTTTGCGAGGGAGGTTATGCGATGCACTATGCAATCGCATAACAGGTATGTGGACCGCATAGTGGTCGCATAACAGGTATGCGGACCGCATAGTGGTCGCATACCTGGGCAGTCCGATCTCCTTTTGGCCCATTTTGAGGGTCATTTATGCGACAGGAATGCGGACCGCATAGCAGGAATGCGATCCTGACCGCATCTCTGTGTCGGGGCTCCTATTTTCTAAATTTAAAACTCGACCCCCTATTTTATAAAACACCTCTTCTCTTCATTTTTAACAATTTTCTGACCAATAATAGAGAGAGAAGAAGAGAGTTCTTGAGAGAGAAGGTTTCAACATCATCCAATTTGATTTTCCAAAGTCACTCAAGCCCGGAACTTATCGAGTTATTGTCATCTTCTTCACTCAAAGAGGTAAGTCTTTACCCTAATTTCTCAGATTTTGTGTAAGAATAAAAGTCACATAGGTTGGTTGTTGAAAATAAAAAGTGAAACCTTGCATGCATGTGAATAATCTTCCATAATCTAGCAAAGGGAAGTAAGCTAGGGCAATCTTTCACTAGAAAGGGATAGTTAATCTAAAGGAACACATAGTAGTTGATAAAGCCAAATTAGTTCAAGATTCCTAACTCTAGGTTTAAATGTGTCACATTGTAAATTAGATTGAAGGCGTAAGAAGGTCCGGTGATTTTGGATAGAAATTATAGAGAAATTCCAACTCAAGGTATGTATGTCTATCTCTAATGCTCATAGGATAAACCCATGGTACTCACTTTCCGGGTATGATTCTCTTGTCGGATATCTATGGAATTTATGTGTTCTATGTGCCTAATTGAGTAATCTTTGCTTCTATGTCATTCCATGCTAATACCATATCGTTGTGCTACTTGAGTATATGAGTTGTGATCATTTTATTCCTTCTTCTACTATGTGTGTGATCCTTGCATATGATGGGTGTGGTAATTATGAAAGACTAGAATGGTATGAAATATGAATTAAAAGTTGCTATGATATGAAATGTGGGTAAAGAGATGGTAATGATGTGAAATGCGAAACATGAGGTTGAATTGTTGTGAAACATGAATTAATGGAATGGATGGTTGTGGAATATGGATTAAAGGATGAATAGTTGTGAAATGTGAATCAAAGGATTCTAATGATATGGAAGATGAATCAAAGAACAATATGGGTTGGAGATCAAAAAGGTTAAAATTGATGTAAGTGATCTAAAACACCCATAATTGTACCAGGAGAATGTCCTAGGGGTGAGAAGGCCTATCCGGTCTGGCCAGGATCGGACTCCATGTCGTACACATGGATGACTTAATATTGTGATATGATTATGATTTGATAATGATTATTGTCCTCACTGTTTACAGTTTAGATGGCCTAGCTGATCGGGCAGAGATCAGACTCCATGTGTTGTGCACAAGCCACGGTTTTAGCCTAGCCAATTCGGGCAGAGATCGGACTCCGTGAGAATAAGCCACGATGGTTATATGTGATGTGATTGAAATTTTGACCTCACCTAGGATGGCTTAGCCGATTGGGTAGAGATCGTACTCCGTCTGACAAAGACACGGTGTATCAGTAATAATAATAACAAGATGAACTTAAAGGTACATTAACCAAAAGATGGCAAAACGGGATGAGGGTTGTGGTAACTTTTGTTTGTGTTCTTCCTTGCCTCGGTGTATTGTTATCTGATGCCTCTATTTGTGTTGACTGTTGATGTTTATCCTATCTAGAGTAGGTTTGTCCTTACATACTAGTGCTATTCAATGGTACTAACGTCCCTTTTGCCGGGGGCGCTACATCTTTTAAATGGATGTAGGTGGTTCTGTAGCAGGTAGCGCTGATCGCCGTTAGTGGTTCCTTTACCTCCATCTCTTCAGCAGTCTTGGTGAGGCTCACTTCCTCTTGGGGCTGTGTGTAAATCATGTTGACTCATTTTGTTTATGTCATTCCTTTTGAGGTATAACCAGGGCCTTGTTACTGGCACGCCTATGCATTCTTCTCCGTACTCTTAGAGGCTCCGTAGACACTATGTGGGTTGTAAACATATTTTGGGTAGTTGTTGTACTTACTCGTAATAGTGGTCCTGTATCGGGAATGTTGAATTAGTATATATGTTTTGGTAAGATCTAATGTTGAAAATGTTAAAAGAAGAAAGGGATTTATGTTGTAACCGCATGCTTGAATCTATTTTATTGTTCACTTATAAAATGTACATTATGAACATGGGGAAATGCGTCGGGTAGGAAAGGCAAATCCAGGTTCGCTTGACCGAGTTCATCCGGTTGAGCGCCGGTCTCGTCCCTCGATTTTGGGGCGTGACAAACTTGGTATCAGAGCCTAAGGTTTTAAAAGTGTCCTAGGATGTCTCGGAGCCGTGTCTAGTAGAGCCCTTCTTATCGGTGTGTGTTGTCGACCACATTTATAATTACGGGGCTGCATGGAAATTTAGTGAAGTACCCTTTTATTGCTATTCTATATCGTGCGATGTGGTTGAAGGTGAGGTTGTCTATCCCTAACTCATGCATTGTTCTAATTTTCAGTAAATGGCACCCAAGAAGAGAGCTCGACTCAGCCTAGAGGCCAATGCCACCCTAGGAGTGGCCGTGAATTCTTTATCTGATGGTGCGGGCGAGAATGATTCCCCGACCCTGAATCTGCCTGACTCTTCCATCCCATGCCAGGATATTCCTATTCCTACTCCAGTGGAGGGTGCTATAGTCCCTCCCGCTGATGTTCCTGATCCTTCTTCTGTCCCAGCTTTCGGTCCCGGTATTTATGATGGGGACCTCAGGGGAGCTATTCAGATGCTGACTCAGCTAGTGTCCTCCCACGCCCAAAGATCACATGCTGCCCCTGCATCCTCCAGCGAGCAAGGGGATTCTTCAGGTTCCAAGGTCAACCAGTTTCTGCGGTTATCCCCTCCAAAGTTCACAAGCACCGACCCAGAGGCCGACCCTCGATATTTTATAGATGAGATGTACAAGACTATTTGGGTTATGAAGGCTACAGAGACAGAGGGGGTTGAGTTAGCTTCCTATCATTTGAGGGGAGCAGCGTATTCGTGGTTTGAGATATGGGAGGATTCCCGTGGGGAGGGGAGCCCTCTGGCGAGGTGGGATGAGTTTGTAGGTGCTTTCATGGATCATTTCTTGCCTGCCGAGACCATGGCTATAGAATTTGAGGTCCTCAAGCAGGGCAATAGGAGTGTGTGGGATTATCATATGGGGTTCGTGCGCTTGTCCAAGTATGATGTCCACATGATGCCGACTATGGAGGCCAGAGTTCGCCGGTTTGTTCAGGGCCTTGTTCCCTTGGTTATTAATGAAGTTGATACAGCTGCTCTGCATTCAGATATGAACTATGGGAAGATTGTGGGATTTTCCCAGGCTACGAAGGCTCCGAAATTGAAGATAAGGATGGAGAGAGAGAGTATTAGTAGAACCCGATCGGCGGGCAGCCATGGGGGTTCCTTTGGAAGAGGGAGACAAGTCCCTGGGAGAGGGTCATCAGGACCATCCCAGTCTCACGCTCAGTCATCAGCTAGTGCCCCGTCACCAGGGCGTTACCATCATCATCAGCAGGGAGGTCATTTTGGGGCCAGTTCTGGTGGCAGGGGATTCCATCAGCCAGGCCGTTCAGGTGGGAGATTCCACCAGCAGTAGAGGGGCCCATGCCCCAAGTGCGAGAGGTTTCATACCGGGCCCTGTTATCTGGATCGGCCAATGTGCTATGGTTGTGGGGTGAGGGGTCATATTCATAGAGACTGCCCTTTATCCAGCCATGGTGCAGGATGGGGTGCCGCCCAGCCATCTAGTTCTTCAGCTACTACATCTTCAGCACGCCCACCAGCCCGAGGCCCTTCAGCACCAGCAGGGCGTGGTGCATCCAGGGGTGGTGCCCGAGGTCGGGGAGGAGCCAGTCGGTTCTATGCTTTGAGTGGTCGCCAGAGTGCGGAGACTTATCCATATGTTGCCGCAGGTATGCTGACTATTGATGTTTACGCTCTTATTGATCCCGGGTCTTCTTTGTCATATGTTACTCCCTTTATTGCTTCAAGCTTTGGGGTAGAACCCGAATAGCTTCATGAGCCGTTCTCCGTGTCGACTCCGGTTGGTGATTCTATTACGGTCATGCGAGTCTATAGGAATTGTGTTGTCACGGTGTGTGGTCGGGATACCACGGCCGATCTTACTGAGCTAGGAATGGTAGATTTTGATGTGATTATGGGGATGGATTGGCTCTACTCGTGCTTTGCTAAACTCGACTGCCGAGCCAGAATTATGAGGCTCGAGTTTCCTGAGGAACCCGTTATTGAATGGAAGGGGGAATGCTGTTATGCCAAGAGGCAGGTTTATTTCCTACCTTAGGGCCTCGAAAATGATCAGGAAGGGGTGTATCTACCACTTGGTCAGGGTTGCGGACACCACTTCAGAGGTGCCTGCTCCCGAATCCGTGCTTGTTATGAATGAGTTTCTTGAGGTTTTTCTGGGTGAGCTTCCTGGGGTTCCACCTGATAGAGAGATTGATGTATTTCCAGATACGCAGCCAATATCTATTCCACCCTACCTAATGGCGCCAACAAAATTGAGAGAGTTAAAAGAGCAATTGAAAGATCTATTAGAAAAGGGTTTCATTAGGCCTAGTGTGTTGCCTTGGGGCGCACCGGTTCTATTGGTCAGAAAGAAGGATGGATTGCTTCAGATGTGTATTGATTATTGGTAGCTCAACAAGGTCACCATAAAGAATAAATACCCATTGCCTCGGATAGATGATTTATTCGATCAATTGCAAGGTTCTAGGTTCTTCTCAAAGATTGATTTACGGTCTGGGTATCACTAGTTAAAGATCAGAGAGCAAGATATTGCTAAGACCGCCTTCAGGACTTGTTATGGGAACTTCGAATTCTTGTAATGTCCTGAGATCACAAGCCATTGGTGCACAACCGATACCAAGCACTCAACGTCATATACAAATGAATAAAAAGAACAGAAGATATTGACTTCAAGCTCAAAGAAAGTTGCACGATAAGGAAAGAAAGGGAAGTATTCTAGATGCCATGTAGCCTCTTGAAGATAAGTATTAATGTCATCATACAGATCCGCAAGAGTCTACTAGACATTTCTCATGACTTATAGAACCTATGAACCTTGAGTTCTGACGAATGTTCATGAACCAAAATCTCACTAAGTCTTGATGATACCTAACCCAACCTACTAGGTAAAACAACTAATATAAACACAATTTGAACTAAATCATCAAATAAATATTAACATAAGAATGTTGAAATCAATACAACTATCTCAAGCACTAGTAGTACAAGTCCTGAGCGACTAAGAAAAGGAATACAACATTGATATAATAAGGGATTACATCATCTTATTGGAATATACATAAATAGAATTACAAGTCCTAAACTACCATGAACAAAGTGGTAACTTGTGTCTGGAATGCTGGTATATCTTAAATGCTAGTCTTTGTCATCCACAACAACTCAGCTCCAAAATCTGGATGCAAGGTGCAAAAATATTGTATGAGTACAACTGACTCTTTCTACTCAGTATCTTGACTAACCTCAATGAAGTAGTGATGAGGTTTTTAAGTCAAAAACACTTACTTTATATATAACCTGCAGCTCAATAACATGTATAATAACAGAAAAATATCCATGGAACGACCAAATAACATTGTATGTCAGCAATAAGGTGTACGATTCGGGAATAAGGTAATAAGCATGTCTTTCAAATAACCAGATCAAAGCATGTACAAATGCGCCAATTCCGCGTATCAAGACAATTTTCATCAAGTAGCCTTAATTCAATACTTATACATGATCAACACAAATTATACATGATAAGGGTCCATTTTCTCAGAAGTTTCCAAATAGCACTTATATGAATGCTTCTACATGAGTTCAATATGCCGTTGTATGATAATACTCGGCCTTTTTAATCAATCCATCACTCTCCGGGTGTCCAATAACTCACTAGCAAGTCCCATATGTATGTATAATGCATCAACTAGAATATGTAAACGATATTCATGAAGAAAGTATGAATACATGAATAAGCACAAAATATTTACTTGAATGGTCAAAACTTTCAGATTATGCTCAAAACTCATCACATCATATCTCACATCACAATCAACCAGAAACCCATTGGTTTCTCACAACCTGTATGTACGTCATCAAGAGAGAAACACGAGGAGCAACCCTAGGGGATGGATCCATATCCACACGATGAACGGTAGAAAACTCATGCATTGCACAGTAGAAATCTCGCGCTATAATAATGTTAATATCACCATAATCGTACGACAAAAACCTGTGCCATAACAATATGAATATCACAATAACCGCACGACAACCGCGTGCCGTAACAATATATATTTCACAATAATCGCACGGTAGAAACGTCATGCCATAGTCATTTCAACTCCACGGACAACTCATGTGTCATAATCCCAATCTACATCAGATAACCATATGCAAGTGTGTATGCATATGAATAAGAGATGATCTCTATGCATGACATATGCATATATATAATATATGACAATTTCAATTGCTAATCCATCCACCAAACGGTCATTATTTTCAATTAAGTATCAAGGGTCTAAACATGATCTCTAACAAGAATAAGAGAACTCAAATAGTCATACAATAGTTTAAGGCATATCATAATATAATATGTGACTATAGTCAAATCAAGTGTATTGGCAATCTTAAGAATGCCTTATCATGCCCAAAATAAGGTTTCATCAACCTGAAACATTATCTCTAGCATGATTTATTGTGCTCACATAGTCATTCAATCGAGTAAGACATTAAAACAAGTAGAGCACACAACTAAACAAGGAATAAAGTAGTCTAGAATCTACCCTGAACGTAAATAATCATGGTACATGCATATATATATATCACCCCCACATGTAGCAAACAATATCATTAATTATGAAAAATTCTCTTAACCAAAGTTAGGCAAGATACTTACCTCATCTAGGCTAGTCTAAAGCTCCAAAATTGCTTTTTTCTTTATAAATTACCTCCAACCGGCTCAAATTTATCCAAAAATCGTTCAAGAAAACCAAGCAATGATATAGGAAGCAAACTCAATAAATAAAGCTTCAATCTATGTAGAACTTTTAAAAGTCAACCATGACTTACATGCCCGAAATTCAAAACCAATACCAAATTCCAATGACCCATAACCTGCCGAGTCAAATATGTAATTTGATTTAAAATCTGAGTCCAAGTCAGTACTCAAAACCTCAAAATACCCTCTTATAAATTATAGACAAAAATTCCAAAATTTCACTTTAAAATTCCATAGTGTAAAAATCCATAGAGAATCATGATATATAATCAAAATCAAATAGAAATTACTTACCCTCAAATTATGGCTCAAATCGACCTCCAAAATCACCTCTTCCTAATCTCCAAGACTCAAAATAGTGAAAAATGAGCAATTCCCAAAATTCTGAACATAAAATACTCTGGAGCCAAATAAAGAATCACGTTCGCAACCAATACCCATGCAATCACGAAGTGTCACTGGAAAACAACTGCGCATTCGCGACCCTGTGCACACAATCGCACAGAGTAACACCTCCATCCCCAGAACTCTACTACGCGGTCGTGGAATGCACCTCGCAACCGCAAACCTTCACCAGACAACCCAACACGATCGCGGACAACTTCCACGTGATTGCAATGAAGAAAGCTTCACCTGCCACACTCTCTCTCTCTCTCTACGCAATCGCGACACACACCTCGTGATCACGAAGAGCATCACTGACAACAGAAAAACCAGCAATCAGCTTAGCTCCAAAATATTTCGAAACTCATCCGAGCCCCTCGGGACCCCGTCCAATCATCCTAACAAGTCCATATACCTTATTCAAATTTGTCCAAAGTCTTAAAACACGAATAACAATATTAAAATCAAGAATCATGCATCAAACCATAAATCTTTATACTCAACTTTCGACTAGAAGCACTGAAACAACCTCGAGCCATCCAAGGCCCGAACCAAATATGCATACAAGTTCAAATCATAATACAAACCTATTGAAACCTTCAAATCACCAATCCAGAGTTGTTTACGTAAAAGTCAAACATTGGTCAGTTCTTTCAACTTAAAGCTTCCAAATTAAGAATTACTCTTCTGAACCACCCCCGAACCTTTAGGAAATCAAAGCCAACCATACTCACACGTCATAATACCTCATGCGAAGCTACCCAAAGTCTCAAATCACAGAAAATGCCAGAATTCAAAATGATCGATCGGGTCATTACACTTAGTACAAGATTCTTCTTGTAGGCAATAAAATACAGCACCAAAACTATTGGGAATAGACATGCATATGAATGATGATCTACCAAGAAAATTTGCGCTAAAATTGAGCATGTGAATGATGAAGTTTTGGTCCAATCTAAAGTGCAAGAACCCTTCTAAGGACTAATTTAAGTCCAAAACGCCGGGGCCAACAATAAGGGACATTTGCATCTATACTCAGTTTTTGGGTCACCTTTTAACTTATATCCGCTTTGTACTAAAAATTGTAGCGTACCCACTTTTTGGGTAACTTCAGACATACGGGTCTGAAGTAGCAAAAATTTATGTCTGAAGTTTGAACTTCAGAATTTTTTGCCTGAAGTGTAGCCTTATCAAAGCAAAACTTCAGATATTTTTGCCTAAAGTTTGGCCTGACTTGCAAAGGCAATCACGCAAACTTCAGTTCATAGTGCAATGGCAAACTTCAGTTCAATTGTGTATGTCTGAAGTTTGAACATCATAATTTTTTGCCCGAAGCATAGCCTTATCAAAGCAAAACTTCAGATATTTGTAGTGCAAAGGTAATCGGGAAAACTTCACTTCATAGTGCAAAACTTTAGACAAATTAGTCTGAAGTTCTTTAATTTGTAGTGCAAACTTCAGGACAAAATTAGCTTGTTGTATTTAAACTTCAAATCGCGCAAACTTCAGACAATTTATAGTGCAGATTTCCAAATGAATAATACTTACATAAAGTCTCATGTGTTTGAGTGAGAAAAAAAGAAGAAGAAGAGGAGGAAGAAAGGAGCGCATAGGTCAGGAGGAAGAAGAGGAGGCATCTGAAGCTGTCAAAATTAGGGTAAAGATTAAATAATTTTGAATATATGGGTATAAGTTAAATAAGGGCAATCAAATAGGATGCCCCGTGCAATTTTTACACAATAAATTAAACAGTTCAATTTGAAGGCCCAAGATTTTTGGGTTGTTACTAATACAAATCTATTTAGACAAGGGCCAATTAGACAAGTAACTAACACAATATACACAATTGGACGAAGAACCTAATGAAAAGATAGAAGTACACAGCTTGTTTTTATAATTGATAATCCACTATGATTCAATCTGTTGTCATTTCCACATGAAAAAACCTAAAAGAGTAAAAAGAGGTCCAAAAATCTGTCTAACCTAAAACTTAGATTTTTAAGGTCAAAACGATTAAATTAATATTGAGGGAACAACTGATTTGATTCACTTTTTAAATTAAGAATAATACGAAATCAAATAAACAAATGAGCGAAGATTATTGTTTAAACTCTGATCACACCATTCTTCACTTATTTGACACACGTTAAGTTTTAATTATCCTCATGTGATTCAAATTTTTACCAATACATAATCCCGGGGCCCTCAGTTGAGTGTTGACCTTAAAAAAGGTTGACTGGATCTTTTGATTCTCTTACATTTTGCCCGTGAGCTTCCTCTTTGTTATACACGTGTATTCAAGATTGCTCATTTCTTTTTAAATTTCATTTAAAGATCTTTTTAGATTTTTCTAAATTTTTATCTTTTTTTTTTTCTTCTTTTCTTTTTCAAAGTTCAAACTAACAAAACCCCAAACCAAAAATCAAATCTTTCTAAAAACCCAACTCATCCACCTTAAAGGGGTTTGCAAGAACCTGAAAATCTGATAGGAAATATGGCAACTTCTTTCACTTCCCTCGGACCCAATTCTCTATTGTCTCCATTTACAGAACGTACAAGAACCCTAAACCCAGTTCTTTACCGAACCCACTTTGGAAATCTTCCAACTTACAAACCCTTTTCACGGGGCGTGCTCGGAGTTGCTCGATTCGGGTTGGGTCAGGATCCGTTTCCTGGCCCGGAAACTGCAGAGGTGCTTTTCAAGGACCTGTTTGCTCGGGCTGAAGGGTTTTTGTATACAGTTGCTGATGCTGCTGTTTCTGGTTCTGCCGATACGGTTGTTAACACTGTTGAAAGTAGTAAACAGAATAGTGATTGGCTTTCTGGTATTACCAATGGAATGGAGTCTGTTCTGAAGGTTTGTTGAATGTTAAAATTTCGTTTTTTACAATGTTATGATTCTCCTTTCCTTCTTCAATTCTTTTTGCTTCGTTTTGAATTCTAATTTTGATAGGTTTTAGAAATTTCATTGGCTAATTGATTCTTGGAATTGTACTTTTTCAAGGAAGAATGGAGACAAAGTTGCTATAGTTGGAAGTTGAATTTTGGGGTTCAATGATTAGCTGTTTTGGTGAAACTAGTATATAGACTATACTAAACAGTCGGAATTAAATCTTAGCTGTTGTTTCCACACTTCCACTGTTTTTGTAGGAGTCCTCTTAGGGATAATGTAAGTTTTTGAGAAACTCTAATAGTATTGGAATGAAGAGGACTCACGTAGAGCTGAGCAATTACAAACGATTCGTATATCCTCCTCTAACTATATTGGGATTGATGTGTTATTGGTTGATTGATTGAGAATTTTGTATTGCTAGTCGGGTATTTGGTTGCAAATTTTACGGAAGAATGTAATTGTTATTCAAAACATAATTTTGAGCAGTTAAGAATTGTGTATATGGCTATATTGCTATTCATCGTTAAAGAGTAAGATTGTTAAAGTTGGTTCCTTTATTTGGTATCTGGAACTTATCTGGTCTATTAGTTGCTTCATTTGGTTGTATCATTGGAATGAGAGGACAATGTAAGCAAGATTGTTTCATGCCTCTATCAAATGGAAAGAGAAATATTTTGCAGCCTAAATGTCGCATTCTTCTGCTTAGTGTTGGAAAGATAGCATATTTATATCCAACTGTAATGTATGGGTTGATTCAAAGCTTAATTCTATCTCCTGCTTCTATCTCTCACTCATATGTTAAGACATACCGAAGAAAAAGAAAAGAGAGAAAACAATTAAGAAAATGGCTGTGATATGTCCAGGTTTTGAAGGATGGACTCTCAACTTTACATGTCCCATATTCTTATGGTTTTGCAATCATTCTACTAACAATACTAGTAAAAGCTGCAACTTTTCCTCTAACAAAAAAACAGGTCAGTGGTCTACTTTCATGTCTTCTCTTTACAGTATTTCTGTTTTCCATATTTCTGTGTAAAGTATTTAGGAAGTAAATTGATCTGTACAAATTACAAAAAACATTCTTGCTTAAGAAGGTTTAGATGGTTTACTATCTTTAAGAATCAATTTTAGGTAGAATCAGCAATGGCAATGCGATCTATGGCACCTCAAATAAAGGCTATTCAGGAGCGATATGCTGGAGACCAGGTTAATTATATCCAAGCTTCACATATTTTTCACTTTTAGTCAGTGGAATATTACTGGAGGATGTACATGCTTAAATGAATAGCTGCCCTTCATTTACCCTGTGGCATTTTCTTGCATTTGTCCAGTGTAAAAATTTTGCTTCAACTATTTTAACTTCTTATATACATGTTTTTCCAGGAGAGGATTCAACTTGAAACTGCTCGTCTTTATAAATTAGCTGGAATAAATCCACTGGCAGGTCTTTTTCAATCCCAAAGCTTCTTATGGTTGACAATTTTGGTTGTACATCCTTACACACCATACATGTGGGTTGTGGCAATATTTATTTTTTGGTCTGATAATTTAAATATTGTCCTAGTTCAGTAATTGTTGATATTTGTTAATCATTTCTATCATCTACCCCCAGGATGTCTGCCGACCCTTGCCACTATACCAATATGGATTGGGCTTTACAGAGCCCTCTCTAACGTGGCAAATGAGGTAAAAATGCTCTTTTTCTACTTGTTCACTCCTTCTCTCGAGAGGCTTTTTACTTGAATAGCGCTTGCTGAAAAGGGAGACAGTTTTGATTCTAATGAGAAAGCAAAATAAAAACAATTGATAAGTGGAAAGCAAACTACTGCTGCGGGCAATTTCACCCTTTTGTATACTTTAGCAAATGCTTTAGGTTTCTATAGTTTCACTCAAGCATCTCTAATGCTTAAATTTTTCTTTTTCTTAATTACATTAAGGGGCTTCTGACAGAAGGCTTCTTCTGGATACCCTCACTAGCTGGTCCAACAACAATTGCTGCTCGACAAACTGGAAGTGGCACCTCTTGGCTTTTCCCTTTTGTAGTGAGTCATATGCTGCTGTCCAGCCTTGTCTCATTTCTCTTTCTTTTCTTTTTTTGGGGTTTAAAGATTTTAGATTGAATACTTCATGGACATTTTATTGATGTAGCATTGCATATTTTGTTTAGTTCACTTGTCTTTTCTCTTTCATTCTCTTTTTTCGGGTTATGGTGGCTGCAATGTAAGGATGTGTTGGTTATGCTTTATGGCTCTTCTATGCTTCATTGTTTTTAGATGCATATAGAATATGATCCTTTGGGGTGCGACCCAACACATCAGATTTTGTTGCTTCTACTAGCTATAAAGATGGCAGGTCTTATTTGAGTAATTCAGCAAGTGAGACTGTCTCGGGTTAAAGAAGCATACTGCATTAGAAGGATGAAGTTTGTATTAATAAAATAATCTGGAATGACCAAATCTTGCAATTCAGTTTATTGTTTGATGCATATTGCAATATTTCTTTAGTTGCTTCACCTTGAAGAATGCGTTAGGACTGATTCTTATCCTTGGATTTTACAGGATGGTCATCCTCCCCTTGGTTGGTCCGATACTTTTGCATATCTTGTCTTGCCTGTACTGTTGGTTGTCTCTCAGTACATCTCTATTCAAATTATGCAACCATCTCAACAGGTTGGTCAATGAAAGCTTTTCTAGTCTCCTTTTATGCAGGACAAAAGAAATAGCCCCTCTCCTTCTGCATTTATGATGATTTCCTTCAACTCCATTGCTTTCTTCCCTTGTTGTTTAACCTCATTTTGTTTTGTTATTTTGAGGTTACCTATACCGTACATGCTAAATGTACCATCTTGTGACCTGTGTTCACATTTGTATTTCAATCCAGTTGTTAGATACATGGTTCATGTACTCTTGTACCTTGTGTCAACATGCATTCAATTCCATTTGTTAGACTGTAATGACTATGCTTGTAAATTAAGTCAGGTTCCCGTTTATCCAACCTCTGAATTTTTGTTGTAATACCATTGCACCCTCTTAGAGTTGGCTGGTTCATGAATGGCTTCTACATTGAAGTACTGATACTTCAAAATTGTGGTTATGTATTATGAATAATATTCACTTGCTACCTTTCCAAGTGTTGGGCATGTTGTTGGTTCCTGAAGTTATCAATATTTTATGAAGAAAAAACTGATGGTGTTCGACCTTTGTATTGTAATGTAACTTTGACTCGAGATGGACACTCTGCTACTCTTTATGCTTCATATCTCTTATTTCACCCCCTCTAACTTGAGAACTGAATTTGGTTGTTATTGCAAAGTATATTGTCTGGTTAGCTTATTCATTCTGACTCTATTCTTTAATTCTGTTGGCCAGTTAGTGGTTGATTAGATTAGACTCTCACTAAGATGTCAATTTATAGCACTTATCTTCTAAACCATTTTCATTTTATTTTTGTGCTTTTTTCCTGTTTAGTTTCTAATCCCTTTTTAATTAATTTCCAGAGTGATGATCCAAATGTGAAGAACTCTCAAGCAATAACCAAGTTTCTCCCTCTAATGCTTGGTTACTTTTCACTGTCAGTTCCTTCTGGTCTGAGCCTATATTGGTAACCACTACTCGTTTGGAAACAGCAGTTTCTTCCTCCTATTTTCATTTTCTTTTATCCTTTTATACTTCATTATCCAGTTTATTGACCACTATTGTTCTCCCACACTCAATAATCTCTCAGAAGTGTATTACCTTCTTATGCAGGTTCACAAACAACATACTTAGCACCGCTCAACAAGTATGGCTTCAGAAGTTTGGGGGTGCAAAAACTCCAGCGCTGAAATTAAGCGATGATACTTCTAGGAAAGAGCAACCTGGGGGTGCAAAAATTCCGACCCTGAAATTAAGTGATGAAACTTCTAGGAAAGAACAACCTCAAACTCAGAAACAAGTCTTTGAAACAACAATAACTAAAAAGAAAGACGAGAGCCCTACATCAGATAGGCCCCGCCAGGGTGACAGGTTAGAAAGACTTGTTGACCTTATTTGGAGGTGAGAAGTTGGTGGTTAGGACTTCATTGTTAATTATTATCTGCAGATTTAAACAGTTAAAAGAACAAGAAGCAAGAAAACGGCAACAGAGGGAGGAGGAGAAGAGGAAAGCTGAAATAGCAGCCAATAAGAAAGAAGAGAAGTCAGTTGAGATAGAAAATAGTATCAGAACTGACTCTGTTAATGGTGATTCTATCTCTAAGAGTCTCAATGCTTCCAGTTCTGAATATTATCGTATCGTAAATGGTGATAGTGCTTCCTCTGAAGTGAAGGAAGATGAAAGAAAACAGATTGGTGAAATTTCAGATGATCACAGCCGTGGAGTGGATCAGCATATTTCTGACGAACAAAAGAAGGTAAAGTTAGCTCTTTTGGTTCAAAACAAAACTTCAATATCTGTGACAGATATCACTTGCATCAAATTGATATTGTTGTTTGCTATTCACGCAAACTTTTAGGGTCTCATTGGCTTCTATATTTCTCCTTTGGGAAGTCAAAAATTGAAAGTAATATACTTGTATGCAAGTGAATGTAGGATTATGGTATTGTTAATTGACCTAGTTCTGATATAGATTTCCATTCCCACTTTCAGGGCGAAACTGTTACTTCTACCAGAGCTACGGATAACAAACTTCCACTTGAAGATGTACAAGAAGACAGAACTGGATAAGCAACTTAAACAAAAGGCTATACATTTTACAAGCTTATTTGGTTCTCCACCCATACTTGAGTCGGCTGAAGTTCATCAGGAACTTGCGACATCTCTAAAGGCGCTGCTATTATTGTGTTTGCAGCTTGGAGGGACCAGGTTCTGAGACAAGATTTTACTTTTGGAAGCTGCAAAGTTGTAAATTATGATGTTCAAAATGGCAATCGCTGCAGATTCTTTAACGAGCATAGTTGGATTTGTAGTGTAAAAGATCTGCTTTAGTACCTAAAAAAGGTTAGCATCATAGGTTTGATATTAAAATAGCATATACCAAACCAGAAAGTAGAATATTGCGTCAGATTTGCATCTCAATGTGTTGGGGGCCCATTTTTCTTTTTACTTGTCTGCAATAATGAATGGAACTCGGAAATTGGAAGTGACATGACGAATTTTCTTGCTCTACCATGCAACTTGGAAGTAACATATATATCCCATAAATGATACTCCACTTCCTTCGTCCGGCCCTAGGACATTGCTGCGCATATAACAAATTTGAACTTGTCGCAAGGAAAAGTCCGGTGTCTATATGGAGAAGGGTAAAGGGTTGGATTCATTATTCATCGTGTTTCGAATTCTGCCCTAGTTTGGAGGACGCTTAAAGAAAGGAGGACGCTTTCCTCGTCCAGTAAAACAATAAAGGACCATAAGTATCTGGAATTCCAATTATTAATGTTTAATTATTTTGTGGAAATAACTTATGGTTCCAAAACTTTGGGCTATTATCTCAAAAGAAGATTAGTTTATGAAAACCATTGGGACGTTAGTAATTGTAACTCATGTTATCATGACTTGCCGTGTACGTAAATGCAAACTGCTGCACCCAACGCATATTCTCATTGTTCCTCTAAATAAATGGTTGAGCCAAATGCCAATTATAATACGGAAAAAAGGTCAAAAATCTCCCTATACTTTTGGAAATTGTTTAAAAATACTCTAAATCGAACCATAACCGTTAACCGAACCGAAAAAATAGCTTATTGGTATCTGGTTCGGGGTAACGGATGGTGAAAAGATTGAAGTTTTATTATTAACGACTTACCGATTGGGGGGGGGGGATACTCAATTTCGTTATCGGATAAACTCTTAGCCTGTTAAAATTTTTTATATTTATACTTTTACCCATATGTATATAAAGTAATTTTTGAAATCCTAAGGCCTAAAATCTAAATCCCTAATTTATTAAATCACACCCCTCTATGTTGGTATTATTAATCTTGTTAATGCAAAGCCAAAGATTTTTTTGTGGTCTCTTTTCTTTCTTTACTTCTTTGTCTTTTGTGAAAGACAAAGTGTCTCTCATTGGTTGTGAAAGTCATTTCCTTCTCTTTATATTGAATTGCTCTTTGTTGGGCTTATACAGAAATAGTAAAAGGGAGTGATCACGCACACATGAGAAATTGGTCCTGAGACAAAATGGGTCGATTTGTCCCCTCCCCATACGTGAGGCCTAATCCAAAACTGGTTTTGCTAAAATTATTTCTTAATTTTTTTTGAACTTACTAGAAAAGTGTCCATAAACATGCTTACCAAAATATGTCCAAATTCATTCTCTTTTGAATTGAACTTTGTAACGTTTGTAACAACTATAATTTAGTTTGTTGTAACTGCTACTTGAATTCTTGTTACTCCTACTTGAAATTAACACCTTCAACTTTCTTCTTCTTCAACCGAATACTGGGCAATTATTTTGTGCAAATTCCAAACTTCCAGCCGCGAGTGCACGTGTTTGGAGGTTCTGTGGAACCTTGTGGAGCGACCGGTCTTAACGATTTGCACCCAGTCGGGCCGAAATCGCTTTCAAGGCAGTGGCTTGCCACAACAAAGTATTTTTTGATAAGTTGTTCTTGTTTCCGTCTTGTTCTTAGTCAATATTATCTACTCATTTTTCTTACAATTTGAAGGCGATTTTCGCCATATAATACTCACTAATGGCTACCACTTTGAACAAAACACTTCCTTATTTGTCTAAGCTTGAACCTTTAGATGGAAATAATTATAAGCGTTGGTCCCAGAAACTTTTAATTTTCTATGAACATTTAGAAGTTGATTACATTTTGTTTAATGAACCACCTGCTAATGTTCTTGTTGATAGTTCTAATGGTGCTACAATTGTTGTTGCTGATGATGCTGCAAAGAAGAAATTTGAAAAGGATAACAAAACTGTTCGAGGGAAAGGATAAGCCAATTATGGAGCAGGTTCACGAGTATGAGAACTTGACTGCAGATGTTTTGAACGAAGGCATGGAGATGTGTGAGATTATTCAAGCTAATGTTCTTCTTGAAAAGTTTCCACGTTCCTGGAGTGATTACAGGAATCAACTAAAACACAAGAAGAAAAACTTAACTCTTCAAGAACTGATCAGTCACATGAGCACTGAGGAAGCAAACCGTCTCAAATATGAGGAATCTGAACGGCTTAAGGATAAGATGAAATCTCTCTCTTAATTCTTCTAAAGCTAACCTTGTTGAATCTTCTAGTACTTTTGTGAAAGACATGTTTAAAAGAAAACAGAAGAAAGGCCATAAGAAAGGACATGTGAAGAAGCAGAATTACTTCAATAAGCTGGAGGGCCATATTCAAAATTCGAAAGGACCTTGCTATGTCTGCGGCAAAATTGGTCACAAGTATTTTCAGTGTAACTAGAGACAAGGACAAAGCTCAAAGAATGGAGGAAAAGCTCCATTCCAAGCTAACCTTACTAAGGATAGTGATGTCATTGTTGTTGTGGTTGTTGAGGCGAACATGGTGGCTAACAAGACTGATTGGATACTGGACACAGGCGCTTCAAGGCACCTTTGCGCCAACAAGAAGCTGTTTCACGACTTTGAGGAATCTGTTGATGGCAAGTGTGTCTACATGGGTAACTCCACTACAGCTGGAGTTATGGGTAAAGAAAAATTTCTCCTTAAGTTAACTTATGGAAAAACCCTTAGCTTTGAACAATGTTCTGTATGTACCCTCCCTTCGTAGAAACTTAGTTTCTGGTGCGCTTCTCGACAAAGCAGGTCTTAAACTTATTTTTTAATCTGATAAAGTTGTTATTTCTCGTGGGGGAGCCTTTGTTGGGAAGGGTTACCTTAGTGGGGGTTTATTTGTACCGAACATCGCGCAAGAGATTACTAATAATGCTAGCACTTTTAATTATGCTTATATTGCTGAGTTTATTGATTTGTGGCATGATAGACTAGGTCATGTTAATATTGCTTCTATTAAAAGACTTAGAAAAATGGAATTAATTCCTGCAGTTAATGTTAATAATTTTTCGAAGTGTCCTGTTTGTGTAGAAGCAAAATATACCACAAAACCTTTTAAGAATATAAATAGTAGAAAGACAGAATTGCTTGAACTAGTGCATTCAGACTTAGCAAATTTCAAGAACAATGTCAGTAAGGGTGGAAAGAAATATTACATCACCTTTGCAGATGACTTTTCTAGATACACTAAGGTATATCTTCTTAAGTCAAAAGATGAGGCTGAAAGCGTGTTTTTGAAATACAAGGCAGAAATAGAAAATTAATTGGACAGAAAAATCAAGAAACTTAGGTCTGACAGGGGTGATGAATATAGTACTAATACTCTAGAAGCATTTTGTGAGAAATATGGTATTATACATGAGGTCAGTGCTCCCTATACTCCCCAACAAAATGGTGTAGCCGAATGAAACAATAGAATCCTTAAGGAAATGATGAATTCTATGCTTTTGAGTTCGGGTTTATCAATAATATATGGGGGGAGATGTTTTATCTGCATGTTATGTTCTTAATAAAGTCCCTCATAAGAAATTAGATAAAACCCCGTATGAGTTATGGAAAGGGTTTGCCCCTAACTTGAAAATTCTGAAAGTGTGGGGGTGTTTGGCTAAAGTTAGTCTTCCTGAATTTAAACAAGTAACTGTTGGACCCAAGACTTTTGATGATAATTTCATTAACTATGCTCAAAATAGTGTTGCATATAGATTTATGTCTTTGAATGGCAGTTGTATTTGTGAATCTAGAGATGCAGAATTTTTTGAGCATGTTTTTCCATTGAAAACTAATGTGCCTAGTGATGTGACTAATAATGCTTCTACATCTATGTCTCTTAATTCTCATATTGTGTCTTCTTCTAGTGTTACTGCTAATGAGCATGAAAATGAACTTAGAAGGAGTAAGAGGCGTAGAATTGAAGCTAGCTTTGGTCCTGACTTTATCACTACTTTCTTGACTGAAAATATTGATCTTGATATTTTGAATGATGAATTAATGTCTATCTATTTAATAGAAAAGACCCTAAAACTTATAATGAAGCGATGAGGTCAATAAATGCTAGTTTTTTAGAAGAGGGTCCATTAAAAGTGAATTAGACTCTATAGTTTTTAATCACACTTGGGACTTGTCTGATTTGCCTAAGGTTGTAAACCCATAAGTAGAAAGTGGATATTTAAGAGTAAATTGAGACCTGATGGTAAAATTGAGAAATATAAGGCTAGACTTGTTATTATGGATTTTAACCAAAAGAAAGGCATTGATTACTTTGACACTTATTCTCTTATGACTAAGATAGCGACTATTAGAACTCTTGTTATTTTAGCCGATATTCATAATTTAGTGATACCTCAAATGGATGTTAAAACTGCTTTCCTAAATGGTGATTTAGAGGAAGAGATATATATGTCTCAACCTGAGGGATTTGTGATCCAAGGACAAGAGAATAAAAGTATGCAAATTGAGAAAGCCTCTGTATGGTCTAAAGCAGGCACCTAAGCAATGGTATGAAAAGTTTAATAGCACATTAGTGGGTAATGGTTTTGTTGTTAATGCATCTGATACTTGTGTTTATTCCAAGATGATAGGATCAGATTTTGTTATTATATGTCTATATGTGGATGACATGTTAATCGTTTTCCCTAATGTGAATGTTGTTAATGAGACTAAGAATTTTTTATCTTTTAAATTTGAAATGAAAGATCTTGGAGAAGCAGATGTGATTTTAGGGTTTAAAATCAAAAGAACTTCTAATGATTTTCATTATCTCAGTCTCATTATATTGAGAAAATGTTGAAAAAGTTTAATTGTTTTGATATAGCACCTGTGAGAACTCCTGATGATCCTATCATACACTTGAGAAAGAATAAGGAATCTAGTATTTCTCAAACTGAATATGCTAAGATAATTGGTAGTGTAATTTTTATTATGAATTATACACAACCTGATGTTGCTTATACTGTTAGTAGATTGAGTAGATATACTCACAACCCAAGTAGTGAACACTAGAATGCTCGTCATCATTTGCTAAGGTATTCGAGAGGTACTATGGATTGATGTTTGCATTTTAATAAATTTCCTGCTGTTTTAGAAGGATTTTGTGATGCAAACTGGGTTAGTGGCAATGATGAAGTTAGCTCCACTAGTGGCTATGTGTTTAATTTGGGTGTATGTGCTATTTCATGGAAGTCTTTAAAACAGACTTGTATAGCACGATCTACTATGGAGTCTGAATTCATTGATCTTGAGTTGGCAGGGCAAGAAGCCGAGTGGTTCAGAAACTTATTGGCAGACGTGTCTTTATGGGGAAGATAAGCTTCACCAGTTTCTCTACATTGTGACTCACAGGCGGCAATTTGAATTGCCAAAAATAGTGTGTACAATGAAAAAAGAAGACATATCCGCATTAGATATGGTGCGATAAAATAATTATTGAAACATGGTGTATTTCCTTGGAATATGTAAAATTCGAAAGAAATTTGGCGGATCCTTTAACCAAGGGATTAGTAAGGAGAGTTATCATTGAAATGTCGAGGGGGATGGGGCTAAAGCCCATGGATTGAGGAAGTATGGTGGATACCCGTTTGTGGTCAAACGAAGCCATATGATATCTCAATATGCACTACATTTTCTATCCCTATGGTGTGTGATAGTGCTTTATAAGGTTGAACTTATTTTTCTCTTAATGATTCCGTAGCCTTAAGGTGGTTTATGTGTAGATAGACATGATGGAATCACCTACATGAGTGTAAAAGTGCGGTCGCCTTTTATGAAAGGCGTGGGATGTCTTTCTAGAGCATTCATGAAACCCAAGGTATGTGCACGACCATAAAAGCACTTTGTTAGTATCGCAAAGTTTGCATAAAATTAAGGATATGGTATGTGTTGTGGGGGTCTTAACTAATATTCATTCAGTTCAAGAGTACTTCACTTTGTGGATGTTAGGTGCTGCCTCATTTTACTACGTGTCAATTCAAATCGAAGATATTGACAGTTAAGTACATGTTCCTTCTTTTGCCCAGAATTGTTCTTATTCTATTTTTTTCTTTACATTAGTGGGAGATGGTTGGTATTATTAATCTTGTTAATGCAAAGCCAAAGATTTCTTTGTGGTCCCTTTTCTTTCTTTACTTATTTGTCTTTTGTGAAAGACAAATTGCCCCTCATTAGTTGTCCCTCATTGGTTGTGGAAAGTCATCTCCTTCTCTTTATATTGAATTGCTCTTTGTTGGGCTTGTAAAGAGCTAGTAAAAAGGAGTGGTCTCGCGCACATGAGAAATTGGTCCCGAAGGAAAAACATATTGATTTGTCCCCCTCTCCTCCTGCGCGCAAGATATGCATGTCCAAATTTGGTTTTGCTAAAATTATTTCTTCATTTTTTTTAGCTTACAGAAAAGTGTCCTTATACATGCTTACCAGAATATATCCAAATTCATTCTCTTTTTAATTGAATTTTGTAACGTTTGTAGCAACCATAATTTAATTTGTTGTAATTGCTATTTGAATTCTTGTAACTCCTACTTGAATTCTGTAACAACTTTTATTTCATAACCCCCAATTGAATTCTCCTTCTTGTAACAACTCTAGTATCTTATCTATATTAGGAGCTGTTTTGTGAAGTTTTAAAATACAGAAAAGGAAAAAAACACCTTACACTTTCTTCTTCTTTAACCGAATTCTGGGCAAATATTTTGTGCAAATTCCAAACTTCCAGCCGTGAGTACGTGTTTGAAGGTGCTGTGGAACCTTGGGGAGCGATCGTTCTTGAGGATTTGCACCCGGTCGGGCCGAAATCGCTTTCAAGACAGTGGCTTGTCACGACACAATATTTTTTGATAAATTATTCTTGTTTCCCTATTGTTCTTAATCAATATTATCTACTCATTTTTCTCAGAGTCTACAGTGACTACTAACAAGAACTGGCATGGTTGACTAGTCACAAGAATAAACAAAAATAACAGAAGTGGTAGTAGACATGAACTAGTCCATATCAAATAAACACCCACAATCACTTACACAGGCTGGTTTGATCTTATAGGAGTAATAAATTTATTAGTGAGTTGTTTCTCAATTATCAAATAATAAAGATGTCATATCAGCAAATCAAGAATTGACTGACTGCACAAGTGAAGTTGAAGGACATTACGCAAGTTGGTCTGATCTTTGAATGAGGGAAGAAGGACTAGCTTTGCAACTCTCCCGATTTTGCGGGAAACTAATACAAGTAGTAATTAAAATAAGATAATTGAGCTACTTTCTTCTTCTTAATTAGTTAATATTGAGAAACGAAAAAAAGAGAAAAATATACCAACACGATTTGCTCTACTTCTGTAAGTTATTATAACTTAGCTGCAGAGATGGCCGTTTTTGCGTGTCTCACAATCTCCAGCACCTCAATTTGCTGTTTTCTGCATTTCTTACCTGTATTTTTAATGCCTTTAAGAAAACATTTGTTTGATCCGATGGAAATACTATTTTTCTTCACATTTTATTGCTTGGACGGTAGCCTAATGGAAGATACAGTACAATTACAAGATTAGAAATTTAAGCTTTTATTATTTTTAAAACAAAGATTATTTGGAATTACAGACTGGATCACAATATCTAGATTCTGATAATAACTGTTTAAATTGATAGTTTTGAGTATATGTAGCCCATTTAACTCATTTTAAAGAGAAACTGGCGAATATTTTCCTACAAATTCTTGAAGCCAAAAGAATAGAAAGGCAAATTTGACTCCTATTAAAAAGAAAGAAGTTGAACATTTGTTTTTCTTTTTTAATTAATTTGGATTATATGAGTGAAAAGCCGTGAAAACGTTATTGATTGTTGGGAAATTGATAAAATGTACACCCTCCGGTCCATAATAAGTGACTTTTTAGTTTTTATTTTGTTTCAAAATAAGTATTATTTTTACATAATCAAGAAGGAATTAATTTTTTTTTAAAAAAATTTGTCCTTATTTACATATCTCATATGTTTAAGTAACAATTAATTAAAGGTAATTTAGTGAATACATCTTTTTTTTCTCTAGGAGTTCGTATTTTCTTAAGGGAACCGGAAGGAGTATGTAATAAAGCTTTTAATATTTGTTTTTAGCATTTCTATGTCGGTGTGCATTAAAGTCCATGAGAAGAGAAGAAATTATAGCAGCTTCTTTTAATAAAAGAATTTACTCCCTTCGTTCACTTTTACTTGGCATATATACTAAAAATAAATATTCACTTTTACTTGGCACTTGCGCATATCAAGAGAAGACATTAAATTTTTTCCTGTTTTACCCACAATATTTATTACCATTGTTTACCTCGGAAAATACTAGTAACAATTAATTTTGATTTTTGATTTTAAAGATACGTGATCTATTCCAATATTAGTGAATAAACAAGTAATATTAAGTATAAGTGAGAAGAATCGATGAACCAAATCAGTGTTGCTAGTATGATAGGGACCTCGAGCCGATATCCTCGGAGGCCTCGAAGTGGGTTAAGAATAATAAAGTAAGAACAATAAAGTGAGAGCAATAAAGCTGAGGAACAATTCTGGAGCACAATAAAGTAAGATGAAATATTCTTTTGCCAGTAGTGAGATGATCTTTACAAATGATTGGGGTCTCCTTTATATAGGAAGGGAAAACCTTAACATGGTACATTTCTATTTAGGGTTAAGGATTCTATTGGTACAACTGTATAACAACCTAGTACAGATTTTACAATTCGTACAAATCTTATCCAAATTTTACGCCTTGATCTTTGTGCCTTTGAGATATTCCCGCTCTTTCTTTAGTATCATCGAAATGGCACTACCTCGAAGTAGACCGTGCCAGGCCTCCGATTCGTTCCCCCGATGTGTGCATGTTTCAGCCAGACCCGATCCCTGCTTCGAGGTTCTCGAACTCGAGCTCGGTGTTCGATTAAGCCCTCGAAATCGGGTTCTCCGGTTTTGACTGTATACAGATAGTCTCCGCGTTTCTTAGAATGAAAAGATAAAAAACAATTCGATTCATGACTCTCCGATGCCTCAATCGTGACATCAGACTCGTGAGGTCAGCGGTTGGCGTGACTGAAAGGTCGTGCAAAGGTCACGTCTGCATAGATTTAGAAAATCCATCAATTAAAAGCGCCTTTCGGCCAACCGTTTAGCTTTCCCAACATGCACAAGTGACCTCTATAAATACTTCAACTTATTTCTTTGCAAACTTTACTCTCTTCACATATTCAATCTTGTTGTTCTCTTATTCTCTCTTCGTTCATACCTTTCTTGTGCCCGTTTTACCATCAGCTTTCTATTTTTTCCTCTAAATTCACAGTAGTAATGACAAGAACTTCCAAAACAGTTCCACAGAAAGAGAAGGCTTCTTCGTCTTCTCGCACATCTAAGAGTAAAATGGCGGTACCTCCTCGTGTTGAAGAGTGTAACCCTGGACCTTGTGATACGTCTTCCAATTTTAAAATTGACAGACTTGCTTTGATCCCGGGCTGATGCGAGCCTATGTCTCGGTATATCAGCTTGATAACCGAACTCGAACAGGTGAAGGCAGATTGTCGTTGGGCGGATACAATGGACGTGGAGATCCCTTCACCCGAAGAGGATATCACCACTTACAAAGAGGGGTACCTAAGTGTGTATACCTACCCATTCACCTTACCGTAGATCCTTCTCTACCTCTCCTAGATCCAGTGATTCTCGACTTCTGACGACAGTACCAAGTGATGCTAGGCCAAATTTACCCTTCCTTTTGGCGAATTGTTCACTTGATCAGGTATTTCTCGAGCAAGGTCGATGGAATGTATTTTACCCTCGACCATCTGATCAGGCTATACAACCCTCGTCTCTTTCGAGGCGGCCTGATAAAATTGCAACGTCGATCCTCGAAGTCTTTCTTCTCCAGTATCAACGAAGATAAAGACCGGGGGTGGATGAGCCGCTTCCTTCGAGTCAGGACCTCCGACCTGATTCCTACTGAAAAGATGTCGTTCCTAGAGTAGTGGAATATGAAGCATAAGTACAGGCTTATCAAGTGTGTTTCATTATTTTGATATTCCACTCTTCTTTTGAACTAAGCCCCTTTTAATGATGCAGCCGTTGTTTGGTATCCAGGTGTGGTTGGGGACCTCCCGGGCTGGGTTCGGCAACTGGCTTCCACTTCCTCATACGCCGAGCGCGTCTGGCGCGAATTGGCCAAAGGCTGATGGGAGGCCAAAAACCACGGTAAGCTTTCATTATTTGCATCTCTTAGCGAAATACTCTTAAGCAAAATACTTAATTTTGCAGTTGTGCAGGATTCGACGACGTTGTTTCGATGAGGCCGCCCCCAGCTGATGAGGAAGAAACCCCAAAACCCGCCAAAGACAAGAAAAGGAAGAGGGCGTTGCCGACGAACTCTCCGAAGCCAAAGAAAACCAAGGTCCGAAAATCTAAGGTCGAACGATGACCTTAACTCCGGAAACTGCCGAACGTCTTTGTGCTGAGGACGAACATGGAGACGATGCTAAGCGCGAAGACGATGCCGATGCTCCAAAGGCTGCTTAACCGAGGGCTGCTGATGTGGTTCAGTCTCATGCTGAGGAGGTCTTTGAGGGGAGCTCGAGCAAAGTCCTCGAGCTGACAAGTGACAAGAAAGCGCCTTATACCATAGGGCACTTGATCGATGAACCCGAAGAACCCAACCCTAGGGTAACTCGAAGGGGGGAGAACACTGCGATTGAACCATTCGGGGTGATTGATGTGGACGACTCTCCTCCAGGCCCGTTATTCTTTGCGGGGCAAATACAGGATGCCCAAGATATAAAGACTCCCGATGTGGGAACATCCCACGGGGCGAACGACATCTTCGGAGAATGCCTTGCCGGGATTGAAAAGGGCCCCGACCTTGACGCCTCATTCATCTTCGAAGAGGCTGAGAAGCTTCGAAAGCAGGTAAACTTTGCCTTAACAATTATATTTTGAGTTTGATTCTTTCCTTTCTGACTCCTTTTCTTCGTTATAAGGCCGTGATGCTCTATGAACGAGATTTTTCCAAGTCTCGGGTTGAGCTTGCCCGTTGTGAAGATAAGCTCAGGAAGCTCATGTCAGATTTGGACGAACTCAAGGCTCTCTATGCCAAAAGATAGGGGGAAATCAACGATCTTCGATCAAGTTCGGAGGAGGCTTCCCAAGAGCGAGCCGAGCTCCTCGAACAGGTAATATAGCCTTTGTGGGATTTACTTTGTATCTACTTGCTTTGGTGTCTAATGTTTTAATTTTGCATCTTCATCAGAAGACCAATTTTGGTGGAGCAACTTCGGGAGGAGCTTAAGAACAAAGAGGCTGAAATCCTCGGGTGGAAGAAAAATATGGACCGTCTGGCCTCCGAGAAAGATACTCTTCGGGAAAAGCTGGCCTTAGTCGAGCACCAGCTTCATAGTGCAAAAGAGGAGAGTCGTGGGTTTAAGGGGCTTCACAGTGAGACGGCCGCTGAATTAGCTAAGGTCAAGTCCGAAGCTGATGCATTCGTGTCCTCATATCGAACCGATGCTGCTGCTGCTAATGCTCCGGCTCGAGAGATATCTGACGCGGCTGAGCTCAAGTTAACATGTGCCATCAATCATGCTAAGTTGGAGTCTCGAAGGCATACTCTCGAGGAGATGCATGCTAAAGGCTTCGACCTTTCCGCCGAAATTGAGAAGGTAAAGGCCCTAGAAGAAGAGGCAGCTGCATTGCTCTCCACCGATGAAGATTCTGCCAGTAGGTCCGAGAGTGAGGGAGACAAAGGCGAAGTCCTCGAGGAGGAGGAGGAGAAGGCCCCCGAAGACGAGGCTACTGAAGATGTAGCTCCAGTGTATACTGCCTCTGAGCAAGTGACCTCGAAAGTAGATTAGGTTCTTTTGTTTCCTTTCTTTTGTGTAAGGGACCTATGTGGGGGTCTTGTAAATGTACCTTTGAATCATCTTTTGAATATACAGAACTTTTTCACTTCATCTTCGTTTGGTGTTAAATTCCGTTTTGTCTTCATTTGTGAAACGAAACTTGGTGTTGTAGACAATCGGTCCGCCTATTGGGCTTAGAATACAATACCCTTAGGTTTTGCGTTTGATCAACGATCAAAAATAGGTTACCTCTTAAGGTTCGATCTTCGAGCTGAGCTTTTTCTTTGGTTTGACTCTAGCACGGGGTGAAGGCTAGGTAAGGTCTCGAGCACGATGTGCTTTGGCCTTTAAGCTCTCTAAATATTGGCCGTTAGGCTTTAAAATAATTGCCCTTAGGATCTTTAGGTTGGCCCTTAGGATCTTTTAGGTTGGGCCAATTCGGCCTCTGAAATGGCTGTGATTTTTCCCTCTTTCCGACTAAAGACTTAGTGAAAATTTTGGTACGCCTTAGCATGTGTTCTTCGTACTTGTTGGATTTTTTGAAAGTTCGATTGATTGGAACCTTGTCTGTAATTCGTTGTGCACCGATAATTGAATACCTCTTGAGGTTTTTTTGAAGGTTGATATTATCGAAGCCTCCGATTTATTCGAGGGCTAATTTTATCGAAGCCCTTTATTGTTTGCTTTTGCCGAGGGTAGCCTGATTTAACCGGTTTTTTGAAGTGTTTGAAGGCCTTTACTTTTATGGTGGAATTTGTATATCTCCGAACCACATGAATTCGGCTGTAGCTTTTTATATGACCGTAGTCTTTTTGTATGTTCGTAGCCTTTAGTTCCCGAGTATGATGGCCTTGGCCTTTCAAGGGGATGCCTCTTTGAGGTCTTATGAGTTCGAGTACTCGATGACTCGATGTGTTGATTATCGATGATAGTCCCCGAATAATCGGGGTGCATTTGCGTTTTGGCCCTCGGGTCGTTTTTTGTAGAATTATAAGCATGAAGCTTCATATAATAGTAGACTTCTTTTGAGACAGAAAGTGTTTTGATATGATAACAGTGCTTCTTTGAGTAACTGATACATGCGTACATTTTTTCCGGTGGGGGCTCGACTTCTCTACATGGACACGGTTCATTTGACCGTTTGGCCCATTACATCATTTTTTTATCGAGGCCCTCTTGACATGAATTGTTTTCTCCGAAAATGCAACCTCCGAGGGTGGTGCCCTCCAGTATTCGAGGTTGATTGAAAAGAAGCCTTGAATACTTATTGAATTACCCTTAGGTAGAATATAAGTGTTGCCTCGTTAAAAACCTTACCGGTAAAACTCATTTGGGATAAAACCCGATCTAAGGGAAAAAGAGTGCAACACATGCTTTAAAACCCAAGGTCTTCGAGTTGAGGGGTGCTCCGATGTTTTCAATCGAACATCTGCAAGGGGTTATTCTTAAATATAAATGTGAAACAGAAAAGGGAGAAGGTCATACCTCAACAATAGTATCGTTTCAGTAGCGATATGTTCCAATTATTTGGTAATTGTTCGCCTTCCATTGTGCTAAGTTTATAGGATCCTTTTCCTATGATTCCGAGGACTCGGTACGTTCCTTCCCAATTGGGGCCTAATTCCCTTCATTTGGGTCTCGAGTATTGAGGGTGACTTTCCTTAAGACCAAGTCCCCGACTCCGATATGGCGAAAATTTTCCCTTCTGTTGTAATACCTCTCGATCCTTTTCTTTTGCGGGGCCATTCGAACTAGTGCATCTTCACGGTTTTCATCTAGTAATTCGAGGCTAGTGTTCAAGGCCTCGTGGTTCGAAGCCTCGGTAGTATGTAGGAACCTGACGCTGGGTTCACCGACCTCGACCGGAATCAATGCTTCGGACCCATACACCAAAGAAAATGGGTTTTCCCCCGTGCTCGACTTCGGCGTTGTTCTATATGACCATAGCACCTCTTGAAATACTTCTCTCCATTTCCCTTTAGCATCATTCAATCTCTTCTTCAGGTTTTGAAGGATAGTTTTTTTTTGTGGACTTGGCCTGGCCATTTGCGCTCGGGTGATAGGGCGTCGATAATATCCTTTTCATTTTATGGTCTTTGAGGAATGTTGTCACTTTGTTGCCGATGAAATGCTTCCCATTTTCGCATACTATCTCGGCGAGTATCCTGAACCGACATGCGATGTGGTCCCATACGAAGTCAATGACTTAATTTTCTCTTATTTCTCGAAGGCATGCGCTTATACCCATTTTGAAAAGTAGTCAGTCATAAACAAAATAAATTTAGCTTTACCTAGCGCCGTTGGTAGGGGCCGACGATTTCCATCCCCCATTTCATGAACGGCCACGGGGATAGGACCGAATGGAGTTGTTCACCGGGCTGATGGATCATCGGTGCGAACCTTTGACATTTATCGCACCTTTGAACGAACTCCTGAGTATCTTTTTCCATGCTATCCCAGTAATACCCTGCTCTAATAACCTTGTGAATCAAAGTAGTCGACACCAGAGTGGTTCCCACAGGTGCCTTCGTGGATTTCTCGTAATACATAATCGGTGTCCCCTGATCCCAAGCATATTGCTAGTGGTCCGTCGAAGGTTCTTCTATATAATGTTCCATTTTCATCAAGTGAGAACCGAGCCGATTTGGCTCGTACTGCTCTCGATTCTTTTGGGTCCGAGGGGAGCTTCCCGTGCTTCAAGTATTCGACGTGCTTATTCCTCCAATCCCACATCAAACTTTTTGAATTAATTTCCGCATGGCCTTCTTCGATCACTAACCTCGACAATTGGACGACAGTCTCGGGGAAAATATCATCTTCTTCGACCGACGACCCCAAATTTGCAAGTGCATCAGCCTCTCTATGTTGTTCTCGAGGTACATGTTCCAATGTACATTCCTTGAAGCGATGCAAAGTCACTTGGAGTTTGTCTAAGTACCTTTGCATCCTATCTTCTCGAACCTCGAAACTTCCATTTACTTGGTTTACTACCAAAAGGAGTCACACTTGGCCTCAATGATTTTCGCTCCTAGTCCCTTGGCCAGTTCGATACCTGCAATCATGGCCTCATACTCGGCCTCATTGTTAGTCAATTTTGAGGTTTTGATAGATTGCCTAATGATGCTGCCCGTAGGCGGTTTTAAAACTATACCGAGCCGGGACCCTTTCAAATTCGAGGCACCATCAGTGAAGAGGATCCATATCCCCGACAATGTACCCGTTTTTAGCAAGAGCTCATTTTCTACTTCGGGTACGAGGGCATGCGTGAAATCGGCCACGAAGTTTGCCAAAATTTGAGACTTGATAGTCGTCTGAGGTTGATATTCAATATCATACCCTCCAAGTTCGATGGCCCATTTGGCCAATCGGCCCGATAATTCGGGCTTATGCAAGATATTTCGAAGCGGATACGTAGTCAATACACATATATGATGGCATTGAAAATATGGCTTTAATTTTCTATATGCACTTACTAATGCAAGAGCTAACTTTTCTAAATGCGGGTAGCTGGTTTCAGCGTCTCCTAGGGTAAGACTTACATAATAAATCGAAAATTGCGTACCTTGTTATTCTCGAACCAACACGCCACTTACCGCTACCCCGGACACGGCCAAATACAAGTAAAGCTTCTCATCCTCCTTCAGAGTATGAAGCAAGGGTGGGCTCGAGAGATACTGTTTTAATTCTTCTACGACTCGTTGACACTCCGGAGTCCATGCGAAGTTGTTCTTCTTCATGAGCAGGGAGAAGAAATGATGACTCTGATCCGATGATCTCGAGATAAACCAGCCTAGGGCAGCTATCCGTCCAGTTAGCCGTTGTACGGCTTTTACATTACCTACGACGATGATTTCCTCGATGGCTTTGATTTTGTTGGGGTTGATCTCGATCCCCCTGTTCGACACCATGAAACCTAAGAACTTTCCTGAGCCAACTCCAAAAGCACATTTCTCGAGGTTGAGTTTCATGTTGTACCTTCTTAAGATGTCGAACGTGGCCTGCAACTGAGTCAAATGGTCCTATGTGCGCAGGGACTTAACTAGCATGTCATCAATATAAACTTCCATAATTTTGCCTATCTGATGTTCGAACATTTTATTAACTAGGTGTTGGTATGTAGCCCCTGCATTTTTAGCCCGAAGGGTATTACGTTATTGCAATATGTGCCAAACTTTGTGATAAACGAAGTCTTTTCCTGGTCCTCCGGGTTCATTCGAATTTGATTGTACCCGGAGTATGCATCGAGAAAAGTAAGGATCTCGTGGCCGGCCATGGCATCGATCAATTGATTGATATTGGGCAATGGGAAAGAGTCTTTAGGGCATGCTTTGTTCAAATCTTTGTAGTCTATACACATTCTAAGTTTGTTTCCCTTTTTAGGGACTACTACTACGTTAGCTAGCCACTCAGGATACTTAACTTCCCTAATGGACCCTATCTTAAGGAGTTTGGTTACCTCGTCTTTGATGAATGTGTGCTTTACCTCGGACTGAGGTCTCCTATTTTGTTTCGTCGGTTTAAATCTGGGATCGATGCTTAGTCGATGAGTGGTTATCTCCGGTGGGATCCCTGTCATATCTAAGTGGAACCAAGCAAAACAATCAATGTTATCAATAAGGAATTGAATGAGTTTTTTCCTGAGTTCGGGGGTTAACCCCGTCCTCAGACACCTTTCATTCCGGCAGATACTCGATCAATATCACCTGCTCAAGTTCCTCGACCATGGATTTCGTCGCATCTGACTCCTCGGGGGTAACGAAAGCTCGAGGGGTAAGGAAATCTTCCCCTTTGCCCTCAACCACCTGTTCCTTGGGCTCGACCGAGGAGATAGACTGTAATTGCTATTTGGCTACTTATATTTTTTTGTCGTTCGACTTTTCCAACGTAGATGGAGTCGATACTGGTGTCACATTGTGGACTGCAAACATCTCCTTAGCTGCATGTTGTTCCCCATATACCGTTTTCACGCTATTTTTTGTTGAGAACTTCATCATTTGATGGAGGGTTGATGGTACTGCCCTCATGTTGTGGATCCACAGCCTTCCAAGCAAAGCATTATATCTCATGTCACCTTTGATGACATGAAACTTTGTGTCTTATATGGTTCTGGCTACGTTTACTGGGAGAATGATTTCCCCCTTCGTTGTTTCACATGCCATGTTGAAACCATTAAAGACTCGAGATGCTGGTGTGATTTGACCAAGCAGCCTGAGCTGCTCCACGGCCCTCGACCTGATTATATTTGTCGAGCTACCTGGATCCACAAGAACACGTTTAACTTGAACTTTATTTAAAAGAATAGATATTACCGGTGCATCATTGTGAGGCTGAGATAAGCCTTCGGTGTCTTTCTCGCTGAATGTGAGGGTGTGTTCAGGCATGTAGTCCCGAGTCTGCTTCTCCCCCGTGATTGGTACTCTAGTGCATTTGAAATGGGTCCCTGTGGGACGTCAACTCCTCCGATGATCATGTGAATAACATGTTGAGGTCCTCCTTCCATTCTTCCTGTTGGAATCTCTTTCTCTGAAATGGTTTTTGGCTCTGTCGCTGAGAAATTCTCGAAGATACCCCTCATTGAACAATCGGGTTACCTCCTCCCTTAATTGCCTGCAGTCCTCGGTCCTGTGCCCATTGTGTCGTGATATTTTCACATTAGGTTGGGATTCCTTTGAGAAGGATAAGTTTGAATGGGTTTAGGCCATCTGGTATCTCTGATTTTCCCAATGGTCAAGACGATCCCCGAGGCATCGACGCTAAAGTTATATTTTGATAATTGGGGTGCCTCTGCCGGTACCGAGTGCCTGTCAAACCCTGTCTTACTCATGAGCCCCCTAGAATTCTTACCTCGATCTGCTCTTCGATTATTTCGAGGTATGTTACGCCTCGAATTGTTCCTTCGGTCTTTGATGTACGGCTAATGCCTCTCCTTACTCAGTCTGTCTACTTCTCTTGAGTCTTTATTGCTAACCTGTTTGGATAAACCGAGCCCGAGGGGGCTCCCAACTGGTCATCTTCAACCGTAATCTTCGACTAGTATCTATTATGAACATTCACCCAAGTGATGGCGGGGTACTCAATCAATTTTTGTTTAAACTGCCTCGATGCTAATGAGCTCCGCTCATTTAGCCCCTGAGTGAAAGATTGTATAGCCCAGTCATCGGAGACCAATGGCAATTCCATTCGTTCCATTTGAAATCGGGACACAAACTCTCTCAACATCTCGTTGTCTCTTTGTTTAATCTTGAATACATCTGACTTTCTTGTTGCAACCTTTATGGCACCAGCATGTTGATCACGCTCAACTATGTCTAATAAAAGACTAAGTGGGCGTTGCAAATATAGTCCGGGGTATTATGCCGAGAGTCGATCCCACAGGGAATTTACATATCAAGCAAGCTGTTAGAATACTCAACTGTCACTTG